>CM060948.1:332943641-333124576 GCA_030765055.1 Mantis religiosa
TCCACACTGAGCTTTGCTGTTCGCTCTCAGGATCAAAATGATATAGCCAAGTTTCATTAGCAGTGATTACGTTTAAAAGAAACTCCGGATCTTCCTCTAACATCAACTTTAATTGCATGCAGACCTGCATGCGAATGTCCTTTTGTTCGGGAATCAACAGTCTTGGAGCCCATCGCGCACAAACACGTCTCATGTGTAATGTTTCTGTCACGAACATGTGGGTGGCACCCAATGAAATGTTCAGTATTTCAGAAAGTGATCTTAAGGTGATACATCGATCCTCTCTCACAATGGCAGCAGCAGTGTTGATGTTTTCTTTCGCAAGAGCAGTAACTGGAGCACCGGGTCCACCTTTCTTTGAAATTGTCTCTCCTCTTTAAACAGTTTAAACCACTTTCGAGCTGTGCTGAAGGCAAGAACAGACTCTCCATAGGTCTCCTGTAACACTGTATAGGCCTCAACTAAAGATGTGTTGAGACGAAAGGATAATTTCAAAGCCGCATATTGTTCCTCGCGTGTTACCTCCATTGCAGTGGTATGCGATACTGAACATGTCTGAACTTGCCTGGTTCTCACAGGCGGGAACCAGGAGTACCAACAATGAAACTACTAGAGCGTGTTTGCTTCACATTAAGCTAACAGAATAAAATAAGATTGAATTTTAGTGCGAAAAATGATGATCGTAAAAAAATTATGATCACTCTTTATTGAACAGCCTTGGTAATTATCTACTTCTGTAGGTCATCCAATAAATATGACTTTTACACGATGGTGCGCCAGCTCACTTCCTTTCGGTAGTGCATAAATTAGTGTATGATAAATTTCCCGATAGATGGATTGTTCAAGAGAGATTGCTTGCATGCTCATTTTTGTAACTTATTTCAACGGATTTCTTTGTTTTGGGACATTTAAAATCCTTGGTTTTTGCAACTCCTTTACCGAACATTGACACTATGAGGGTGTACCAACTTTGGACTTGAGAAAATACAACACTCCAGGAGTTTTCAGCGGAGTACGGAACGCAGGCATAGAAGCAGGAAGAAGCCACTTGGGAGCAAATTTTGTAACCTCCAGTTTCGTCCTATAAATCAGCACTTAATGATTATCACACTTCATATTTCATATAAACTATTTCAACTGTTTTTATGTTAGTGGAACGTCCCCAATATCATTGACAGTAATTTCAGATACATCCTATTTGTACAATTTATTGTGTTTGTAATTTCCTAACTTTTTTATTTACATATAACGGGTTGTCCATTCATTGTTTTGTTATAGTTGGTTATTTATTAATGTGATGTTAACCTTAATATCACAATTAATATTTTATGCTCTGAGCCAACATGCTTGTGGAAGTTGTTACACTAACATTCCTTTCCTAACGTCGGCTGTTGCACTGTTTAGTTTGGTAAATAGTGGCCACTTAACATGTGAAGTGTGCATTAAATGCTCCACAAGAAAGTTTTCTTGGTTTATGACTTGAAATCGGGTATTAAATCATCGTTCTGTTCAATAATAAATAAAATGTCCTCATTGTTTTGGAATATTTGGGCGAAACTGTACTAATGAAAAGCTTCTAAGCTTATTTAATTGCAAAAAATATTTTATTTGATGATGATGATGATGATGATGATGATGATGATGATGATGATGATGATGATGATGATGATGATGATGATATACAGGGCGAGTAGAAAGTATGAAACAATGCTTGTATGTTGTAAATTTTTTGTTATAGTTTTATGAAGTGATATTTTTTTTAGAAAAGATGTAAGAATGTGTTGCATAGAGACTTAGAAATTGCTTTGATCATTGTTATTTAACATTTGTAACAGGATTTCTCTTCAGCTACACTTGCGATGATTGAAAACGAGGAACTATAAGCCCTCCGTTGTGAAAATCATGTTGAAACAGAAGCTTTTGGTGCTGGGGGAATGGTGCGATGTTGAAGATGTTATGACCCCCATGTTGTGGCGCCATATGTAGCACGATTCCTCCGTTGTTGTGGGTCTCGATGCCCCAAAGTTGCGGCAACATATATAGCAAGATTCGTGCTGGTATCTCGTTTCCCGTCGTTGGTCTTACTTCGTCGATCTTATCTTCGTCCAAAATATTATGACTTGATGAAGATGTTTCCCGAAGTTATCAGGAAAATCCTTAATTATGCCTCGGCTAGCTTTTAATATTCTTTTGTTATATTCTTACTCACGATCAATGACAACTCTAAGTAACAAGGTTGGTAACGAGTGAAGAAATCATTAAGATTTTTAATCTGAATTTGTATAAGAAATCAATCTTTTGTTTATTTATTTTAACACCAAATCCATTACAATTCTTATTACAAAACTTTATACTCTGATCGGAATCAATCTAATACTTCAAACTGAAATAACACTCAAATATTTTCGAGCAATTTAAAAAGCGTCCGACCTCTCTGGCGTTCCAGAAAGAAAGAGAATTTTCTTTCGGTTTCTACACCAAAATTACTTAAACCTTTGTTACTATCGCTACCCATATATTACTTTTATATGATTGGCAGATTTACTACTACGCCACTACATTACGTAATAGAATTATTACTACGGCCAATCACAAACTTATTTTTACACAATTTTGTTTTACTTTTATAAATGTATAATTTTTTCAAACCCTTTTTAAATATAAATCACAACAACTGTTACACATTTGATTTCTTGTGCTTGGGGTTCAAACACAGCGGTATGATGGTTGACTTACCTAAACTTTGCTGGCTGATAGGACAGATACTTTGGACTGGTGAGTCATGCATCCTGCTGACCAATGTAAATAATACACAACTGGCTGGTTACAGAAAACAACACGTTGTCAATTACGAAAACAGTGATTGCGCAATGTGATGCAATAGTTTGGAGAAATAAGGCTTAGCTACAGGTAGACTGCAAACCAACTGCGGTCGGTGTGTGCATGCGCGAGGAAAGCCTTCTCCCCTTCTCGCCATCCAAGCATCACGTGACTCCCACCCTTCCCTTCCTGCATGCGACAGCGCAAATCACACGAAACGAGTGTATTTTAATACTGTTTTGATTTTCAAAGTTAACAGAAAATAATTACCTCGGACATGACCTCACAGTCGATCAACAAATCGAGAGAACCATAGTTTCTCTAAACCCTGAGGAAGAATGCAGTGATTCGCCAGAAAAAAGCAAAGAGTGAAACAGAAGAGCAGTGCAGCCCGCGCGATGGAGGAGAAGCAACCTGAAATGACGGTAGAGGGGGGAAAGCTAGAGTTGGCAAGCCACGCCTCCAACTGCATATTCTTAGCGATCTAGTTATAGCTTGGAACAGGAGAGGTGGCCCTTCTGGCGAGAGAAATGCTGATTTAGCTGTTAGCTGCCATTATGGCAGAACCTCTATTTAAGTTTGGTTGAGTTAGCGCACGCGAGGATTTTATGCTGGAAGACCGTTCAGAGGGGACGATTGCTTAGAGTTTATTTTAAAGTTAGATCGTCAGCGGGGTGCGACCGGTCCAAACATCGCTTGCCAGCCAGACAAAACTCAGCTTTATAACCAACACATCATTCAAGGTATAGTTACACCATGTCAGCATGTATTTAGTACTTCTAAAGCACCCCTCATCTGTTCAAGATCCAGAGAGTGTTCTGTATTGCTGATACAACTCTCAGAATACATTTACTAGTTCGGGTTTGAGTTCAGATGTTTCTTTAACCCCCCCCCCCCTTTATGTAGCTCTACCACTCTATATTTTCCTAGCCCCGTAGCTACGCTCCCGGTTGCGGTAGAGGGATGTATAAGCAACCCCCCCCCCCTCTTCATTTCACTTACAACCTTAACCGTAACAATAGTCACATGTTTTCATATTACTATGATTGTGAATAGGGCCACACCTTTTTTTTAATGGCAACATTTATGTGGTTCTCGGAACGTACAGGCAGATGCTTTCTTGAACTGTAATAAATTTATTAGGATGTATTGCAGCACATGGCATTAAAACCAAGAAAACATATTAATAACAAAATTAGTGGCGCTGTGCCACTAAATACACTACCAAAGGGCTCAAAATGCTCTCTATTTACTGCCAAAGCCTAACTTTGAAATTAGTTAATGATTACGGCAACACGGTTCACCTTATCAGCTGCATTTCTTGCCCAGTTCTTTCGTTTAACTCAAGATCTCTTGGTGGATACTTCTAAGACTTACACTTATTTTTCTATTTTCTTTTCTTTTCTTTATATTCTAAATATATATCTACAGTTTGGCTGGCCGTTCTCCGGCTCTGACCTTTCTCGAAAGGGGGAAGCCGGCAGTTGCCAGTTCTTTAGCGGGAATTTCAAGCAGAGGAACAGTACGTATTTTAAATACTTCACGAACCATTAGCCATATTATTATAATAGCGATAATAATAGGACTTACGGATACTAAAAATTGGAATTCACGCACGCACAAAATAGAAAAAAAAAGTTCCCTAGCGCAAGCAGCTAAAGCCACGTGGTCCAAACAAAATTAAACTGGCAACACGGTGTTGGGTTTGGAAGCCACGCCTAGCAGCGACAATGCTGATTGGCGCTAGCAGACAGTTTTAACTTCCTGACTACGACACCGGATGTAGAAACTCCCAGTAGTACCAACAGCAGCAGTTAATGTGCGTGAAAGGTGTGAATCAAATACTCGAATGGAGTGGTGTTGTAATCAATATTGTGACTTTGTGGGTTCGTAGAATTAAAAGTCCAACTTGCAGAAATTCAAAATGTTCTTTATTTCCGTAGAAATACACTCAGAGTAGCAGCATTACGTCACATACACAATGACAATCTACCAAGGTCGATGACCACAACAAATAGCGTTCTGATTACATCTGTTTACAAAATCAACTCTCGTTGCTGTCTTCCACAGGAGAGATAGTCTCCGAGGGATGAGACGCAGGGGGGTTGGTGAAGGTTCCCACACTCTCCCTGGACAGATTTATGACACCCCATGTCAGTAGAGTTACAGACCATTCAAAAATATTCTGATGGCTTCTACCTTTGTGAATGAATTTTCTCGGTTTTAGTGTACAGAGTGAATAGGGCGCATGCTTTCTTAACAGTTTGCTCCTTTTGTAGCAGGCGTTCTCTGCCACATACATTCGCTGTCCTTTTCCCACTGTGTAAGGCAGCACATACCTTACACGGACCACCTTTGCGTTGCTGGACAGTACAACTTTACAACTGTTTACTCCTGTTTACGGCTGGCTCTTGGCGAGTCGTTTCTCCCTTAAATACCTCATTGATAATTCGAGACTGTTCTGTAACAATCAAGAAATCGAATGTTCTGTCACCAGACGAAACTCGACTTTTCTAGACGGGAAACTTTATCTGTGCCGGCAAGTCCTTTATCTCGCGCTATCTGTATTTGTTCCGCCATACTCTTTATCTCCGTGTTGCCTATCAGTTCATTTGTGTGCACAAGTCGCGTTATCCCGATCGGGTTCGCGACAATATCTTGCATGATAATGAAATAACAAGCTGGATTTCAGTGTCCTAAAGCTAATACAGTCCTATACTTTAATTCTAAAGATAATGTTGAGGATATGTTTACAATTGCGCATTACTGTATGTTGATACTTTATACTCCCCCCTCCACTTCCTGCAATCGCAAAACGTCAGAGCCGGAGATACAACGGCCGTCCGAGTTGCAGATATTCCAAATGTTCTTTATTGCGGTTGAAACACACTGTTTAATTCTCACGCAACAACATTACATCACTTACACAACACGATCTACCAAGATCGATTATCACAACAGCAGCATTCTGATTACATCAGCTCTCGTTACAACACTTTACAGCTGTTTAGGACTCCACTCCTGGCGTGCCGTCGCTCCCTCAAATACCTCATCTGATAATTCCAGACTGTTCTAGAACAATAAAGAAACCGAATCAAAATGTCACCAGAAATTTCCATTTATCTCAGTTTCAGCAGACCTTTATCTACGGCGCTATGTTTATCTGCTTATGTAACCTCTTTATCTCCGTGAAAGACTATCCGCCCGTTATCTATTTGCGCCGAAACTTTTTATACCCGTAGCCGCGACAATTTATATATTAATATATATACATATATATTACAATTTATATATATTATTGCATATATTATTTAACCGTTTTTATTGTTTCCGTTTGTTTTACTGTCTGTTTTCTATACTTTCACACATAATCGAGCCTTCCATAATGTACCGGCGAATAGATAAATGTGGATTTTCTTCCACTGATCATAAAATATCAAGATCTTTATCACCATCTGTAACTCCTGTTGGCTTTTATGCTTTGCCTTATTTTTAACGTTTCCAGTTTCATCCAGATTTTCTTTTTCAACATTTTGCTTATCTCAGAATGAGTAATCCTTCGTTCTGGACTCATTTAATTAAACAAGACACAAACATCTTCGTGGTTCTTCCTCCTGTCACCTTATCCGATCACTAGTATTTGAATGCAATGTCTTTGGAACAGGAATTTGGGTCTATTCGTCGTTAATTTATCTTCGTCTTCATCAGCCGTTCGGGCGCAATTTGGGACAGGATTTCTATGTTGGACGCATAATTCTTTCTTTTCTCGTGAGAGTTTTTGCGGCTATCTATTTCCTCTGGTCACCAATTGTATCATCTTATTCTAAATAAGAGTCATGAGACATCTGTGTTTCAAGGCGTGGTTCGGAATAAAGAAGTCAAATTCTGTAATTGGTTATATTTATACAGATTCAAATTATAACTTAAATGTTCCTGATCTAGTACCAGTATTCATCACACTCCACCATTACAACAAAAAAATCTCTCTCTTAATTTTGTAATTGGCCGATTTAATGGCACGTCACCATATTACGTCATATTACGTCATACAATTATTATTTCGGCCAATCACACAATTACATACATTTTTACATATTTAAATTATTAAATATATTTACATAATCAGTTTTTATAAATTTATACACTTTTCATACTTCAAACATAACCCAAAAGTACTGTTACATCTTTCTGTAAGTTTTGCCATGACTAATTACTTTCAAGAAGATTTTGTAATGAAGTAAGCATTGTTGCCTTGTTAGCTTAGTTTTTATCTGTATTTGTTCAATCCAAAGCTACATAAACTATTGTTTTATTCAAACCTACTCAACTTGAAGTAATCATGCGTTTTACTTTCCTCAATACACATGCAGTGACTTCCTAATAAATTTAAATTGCTGTTTGAAACGCTATTTGTTTGTACGTTCTGAGACTTGAGGACTGGAGGAGTAGAGAAAAAAGAAATATTCCCATTTAACAAAAAACAAAAAAGCTCACAACCTTTATTTATAATCATATCAGTGGCGTTTGCTGGGATTTTGACTTGGGCTATCATTAGGCCCACCAGATCTGGACTATAAGGGATTCCTGATTAAATTCTAGCTTCACAAACAGTGCATTCAAATAAATTTTTCTTGAAACAAGCTGTTAAAACAATACTAATACGGCTGTTGAGGACCGTAACAGTCACACAATAATTGAAACACGCTCTTTCTTGCCCTTAACTCCACGTGCTATGCGGAATTCCAAAACCAGTCGTGTCCGTACGGTACATTTCAGAGAAGCTCGTATTTGGGTAGCGATGTAAGGTTCCGAAGCCTTGGCGTGCTGAATCCTGCATCCCTCCACCTTGCCTCTTGCTGCCCGTATCATAGAGAAGGCTGCAACAATAAGCTCCTGAAGGTCTGCTTCTCCCTCTTTTCAGTGATAGAGAACGAGAGATATTCCAGCATACGCACTAAATCTTTATGTGGGGAACTGGCTGGTATTAAGTATTAACTGCAGAGGTTCTACTCCAATTAGTCCAGGACACGTAGGTCCAAAGATCCTGGCCTCCTTCAACCAGGGAGTTACAGAGCTGTCCCAAAAGGGCGCCCCACGCCTTGATGCAGCTTTCCATAGGGCAAGACCTAGGGACTAACAAGCCCTCCCATCTGGCCCTGTGGACTCAAGACGGGATGAAGTGGATACGCCACTTAAGCGCCAACTCCACAATGGGAAGGCTACCGATTAATCTCGGTGGAGCCGCCTGGTGATCTACCACACCTACTAGCTATGCTGGCTAGTACGCGGAAATACATGGCTTACCTCTACCCCTTCCGGAGACGTACCCGATCTCCCACGGGTATCGGGAACCACTACCCCCTCGAGTCCAACCCAATCCAAACAACTCCGAATCAGGGAGGGGCTCGAATGTTCGGCCCGAGGTTCCTCTGGTGACCTCGGATATACCACGAGTGCTAAGGGTCCGCAGCGTCCGTACCACGGCAGCCAAAGGGAACGGGTCCCCTCCCATACGGGAACTGGCTGGTATTGCAACTATTATTAATACTGCTTATTAATTTCTAGTTTACTTTAGATATGGGCTTCGGTGATAGCTTTGATACCCCATAATATACGCCACTGAACCATAGTAATGTGAGGGCATTTTGATATATTACAGCTTTTCTAAAAAATATCACTTCATAGAGCTGAAACAGCGGGATTACAGCCATTCTTCTATACCCTTTACTCACCCTGTATAAAAGAGTAAACAAGATTTACAGAATAGCACAGGTTTGCTAAGACGATTCAGAAGAGAAATTACATAAAACTGAATACTAATCAGTGGCGTATATTATGGGCTATCAAGGCTATCACCGAAGCCCATATCTAAAGTAGACTAGAAATTAATAAGCAATAATAATTGCAACACCATCCAGTTTCCTCCATAAAGAATTAGTGCGAAGGAAGGAATATCTCTTTCCCTATCACTAAACAGAGGGGCAAGCATACCTTCGGTAGCTAATATTGCAGCCTTCTCTAGGGTAAGGGGCAGTGAGGGACACGGAGGAGGAATGCAGGATTCAACACGTCAAGGCTTCGGAACCTTACATTGCTATACTCATACCAGCGTCTCCGAAAGGTACCGTACGGACACGACTGGCTTTGGAATTCCGCATAGCACGTGGAGTTAAAGGCAAGAAAGAGTGTGTTTTCAATTATTGTGTGATTGTTACGGTCCTCAACAGCCGTATTAGTATTGTTGATTTCATAGTGTACAGTGTACCAAGACAGTTGCTAGCGCTAATTCTTCGAAATGGGTGAAGAATGTGTAATTACACAATTAGAACAAAAACCATTCTCGCAGTTTAAATACGAGGTAAGTTAGTGATGATAAAACAGGGAACGCCTAATCCAGCTCTTCCGCACTTGCAGTGTGAACAGAAGGAAAACATAAGAACCCTTATAAAAGGTATTTTAGTATAAGTAATTATGATAAGTATGAGTGGCTGTCTGGCTCATTGCTGGCCATGCTTGTTGTTTGCAACTGAGAAATCACCCTGAAATACTACGGATTACGCAAATTTAGCTTATTTAATCACAGCTTTGGATAAACATAAAAGATCAACAACTTCGTTTAGAGGACACGATGAAAGTAAGGAGTCATTAAATAAAGGTAATTATATAGAATTGCTACAATTTCTGGCTAATTATGATGCGGCACTGCTTTTTATTGTTTCATAACGCAGTTTACCGTAAAGAAAGATGACTGGAATTCATGTATATATAAACAGGTATGGTGAAATTGCTAGTTTTACTTTTTTAATTGTTTTAACAGCTTGTTTCAAGAATAATTGATTCAAATGCAATGTTTGTGAAGTTAACATTTAATGAACAATCCCTTATTGTCCGGATCAGGTACTCCTAGTGATAGCCAAGTCACAATCCCAGCATACGCCACTGATACTTAGAATACTAGGGATTAAGCAAAGAAAATATACAGAAGAATGTCTACAGTGAATAGTGGAAATCAGTAATTTAATATATGGTATAGCTCGACAACTTAGAAAAGAAAGTTTGGAGGGTTATTTATGATGGACTGCTTCTCCCACATTTTCCTCGCCCTCCTTCTATGCTTACTGTCCGCCCACCTCTGCTTGGGCAGCGCGAAGAGAAAACGTCTACACTGCTCATGCGCATGCACCTAGTGGCCAGCGAGGATTCGAGAAAGAAGGAACACTGGGGGGAAGCGTGATCCCTACCTAAGCGCGAATTTGAGCAGAACAACATTCTTTTTAAAGTTGTCGACATATGTACGGATGTTACTCATTTTTATACCCTTGTCTCATATTCATACTGATTTTTAAGCGATAAATGAATAAACGATTATGACTACTTCCTAGCTTATTATTACTGCTACTGCCTATAGTGCCTTACATCGAACTCTAGTCAGTATAACTAAATTTAGTTTCATAAAATATCTGATGCGGTGCAAATATAAATTCGCATTTGGCCTTTATATAATGCATTTCATATAAAAATTATTACTCTCCACATTGCGTTTCGATTTACTATTACTATTATTATTAGTAGTAGTATTATTATCATTATCATTGTTATTGAATTTTACGTCCTCCACATTAAGTTGATCTTTTGATATGATATGATATATTTATTGTGCATATTCCAAAATTTTACAAGTTACAACTTTAGGCTACATGTATTTGTGTTTACCTTGTTGCTACCTTGGCTTACATGACAACCTGGTCTTCTGCCCTGTCAAGTAACTCTTAACCTCCATACCTCCTTGTTACAATATTAGTCCCTTTCTTCCCCCTCCACTTCCTTTCTTACATTTTTTACATTTCTTGTCCATTTTTCTTTTACTTTCTGCAAGAGCTCACCAATACTTCTTACCTTCTTTTTATAGCTACTATCCTCTTCTCGACTTTCTCCCATTTTTCTTCCCAAACCTTTTTTTCTCCAAATTGCAACCTCCTCGCATTCTGTTACATAGTGTTCTATCCTTTCGTTTCCCCCATACAATTCACTAATTCCCTTTTTCCTACCTCTTATCCCTCTTAGAAATATTATTCCTGTTCTCATCCATGCTAACCCTTCTCTCTTTTGCCTATTGCGGTAATCTACATATGCTTTTCGTCCCCAATTTTTTTATTTGCTTGTAAAATTGTAATGATTTCATATTCTCTGGACTATTTCCTGTCTTTCTATATCTTTTATTCTGCATTTTACTAATTTACCCACATTGCATGTATTCCTTTCCTCTAATTT
Source organism: Mantis religiosa (assembly GCA_030765055.1). NCBI lineage: Eukaryota > Metazoa > Arthropoda > Insecta > Mantodea > Mantidae > Mantis > Mantis religiosa. The sequence goes on from CM060948.1 coordinate 332,954,733, forward strand.
CCATATATCTCCCACTCCAATTTTTTCCATAATTCCTCCTATCTCTGCCCACCAACTCTTTGAGTTCCCTAATCTTTTTGCTGCCTCATGCATAATTTAATAATTTCCCCTTCTTTAACCAAATACCTATACCAGAATGTTATTATTCTTTCCATTGTTATTCCATTTCTTCTTGTCTTTCCTAATTCTACTAAAGCCACTTCTCTAGGTGCTGATATTGGTAAGCCTAGTAGCTCTTTACAAAACCTTCTGTAGTTTTGGTCCACAGTTTTGTTTATCTCTGTGCCCCCCCCCAGATCTCCCCTGCATACAACATTTTGGATTCAACTAGTGCTTCGTACACTCTTTCTAAACACTTGGTTGTCATTTCTAGTTTATATTTGCATATTCTTATTCCATTCATTGCTGCTCTTCCTTTTGCTTCAATTTTTCTCCTGTGTGCTCCCCACTTTCCATTGTTATTCAACATTACTCCTAAGTATTCAAATTCATTGACTACTTCTACCCTTTTGTCATTTAGTACCCACTTTTCATCCTTCTTTTAGGCCGCGCCGTGGCTCAGTGGTTAGACCGCTTGGCTCTCACCAAGGCGGCCCGGGTTCGATCCCAGGCGACCGCAAAGTGAGATTTGTGGTAGACAAGGCATGGGGCGGGTTTTCTCCGGGATCTCCGTTTTCCCCCGCCATCTCATTCCACCAGTACTCCATATTCATCTCATGTATCATCAGTGCCACCACCTGCGGTGCCGTATGTAGTAAAAGCGGGCGTTAAACACTACACACATCCTTCTTTTAGTTTAACTCCCTTATTGAAGACCAGAACTTTCGACTTATTTATGTTTATTTTTATTCCCCATTCGTCACAAAATTTCTGGATTTCATTTATTGCCCTCTGCAATCCTACTACCGTTATAGATCCTACCATTAAGTCATCCACATATAGCAATCCAGGAATTTCTTTGTTTGCTATTACCGGATATCGGACGACGAACGAAACGGGTTAAATGAAACTCAAATGAGCCCAGGAGCTACAGAGCTTTCTTACCAGACATTCATATTTCAGGATAAGGGAAAACTCCGGCAAAGGCCTTATCCAGACAACTCACGCTGATCGAGATTCGAACTCGAGACCTCTTGAACATGAGGTAGACACGCTACCACCTATGCTACAGAGGCGGGCGAACAGAAGAGGGAGAGAAACAGAAAGGAAAATTACGAGAATTTTTATAATTCCAATCCCTTTTTGTAAGCACCTACGCACCTGCATTTGAATGACAGTTTGGACATTTAATTAGCTAGAAAGAAAAAGAATGTCAAAATTATAACCTGAGGATGTTTTCCACGAGAGTTTACAAAACGTGATATTTTGGAAAATTCGGTAATGAATAAGCCACAGCAATCGCTCTGTACGAGAGTGGTCCAGAGTGATTGTGGCTAATTCTATTGGAATTCGGACTAAGTGTACGATAATAGACCAAGATGGGGCCCTCTCTTGAGATAAGGGTCGAGTAATGATGGCTTCTGGCAATTCCTTGGCCTCAATTATTCCACGCAAGCAGACATCCACTATCCACTTAACAAAGCCCTAAGTGGTCTCATTATTAGAATATGTAGGGGTAGATATAATTATTGATTTCACATCTGCATTCGAGAGGTGTTATAGACTTCCGAGTGGTAGAATTGAAAGCTTACAGGTACGAAAGGCTGAAATTAGCGGCCAATATTGTCCTCAACGTATACTAATATGGCACCAAACTTTCTATATATTTATAACATCAGATCGCCATCTATACAACCGAAAGTTGCTGCTGATCGCTTTCGAAATATATAAAATAGCTTTTTAAGGACAAACTCTAAGGCAACCTATTTGCCCAGACGCCATATATCTGTGTGCCGTAAGAAATCAAATTAATTACGATCGTTACACTTACATGACAGCTGTCAAGCACTAAGGTCTCGGTGGACATCTCAAAACTCTCATTCTTGTCTAGCACTAAGGTCTAAGTAGTATGGAAGCCAACATTCTGCCCGTAACAAGAGGTAGAATTACAGCTGCCTAGCACTAAGGTATCGGTGGTGCCAAAGCCGTTTTCTGTCCCCCACATAAGCAAAGGCACAGTTGTCTAGCAGTAAGGCCTAGGTGGTACCGAAGCCAGCAATCTGCCAGTCACAATAGGCAAAGTTGCAGTTGTCTAACACTAAGGTGTCAATGGTGCCGAATCCGTTTTCTGTCCAAATCATAAGCAGAGGCATAGTTATCTAGCACTGAGATCTTGGTGGTATCGGAGCCAACATTCTGCATCTTACAAGAGGCGGAGGTACAGTTGTATGACACTAAGGTGTCAATGCTACCGAAGCCGCTTTCTGTCCAATTAATAAGCAAAGGCACAGTTGTCTAGCACTAAGGCCTAGGTGGTATCGAAGCCAGCATTCTGCTTGTCACAGGAGGCACAGGTACAACTGCCTAACACTAAGGTATTGGTGGTGTCGAAGCCGCCTTCTGTCCACCTCATAAGCAGAGGCACAGTTGTCTAGCACTAAGGCCTAAGTGGTATCGAAGCCAAAATTGTGCCTGTCACAAGAGGCAGAGGTACAGCTGCCTAACATTAAGGTATTGGTGGTGTCGAAGCCGCCTTCTGTCCACCTCATAAGCAGAGGCATAGTTGTCTAGCACTAAGGCCTATATGGTATCGAAGCCAACCTTCTGCCTGTCACAAGAGGCACAGGTAAAACTGCCTAACACTAAGTTATCGGTGGTGCTACAGACGCTTTATCTCCACCACAGAGTGAGATGTGCGGTGTCGACGTTGCCATTTTGCCCTTCTGCTCATCATAAAAGCAGATATACAGTTGCCTAACACTAAGGCTGTTAGCTGTTACATCTCTACTTGACTTACCATCAAGTGCACCAACAAAAAGCATAAAAAGGAGACTGAGTGCCCAAAATTGTCCAGAGCCCACAAAGCTATGAATTTTTTAACGTTAAAGAAGAGGCCCGGAAAAGGCCTTAGATATGCTCTGCTTCAGGTTATAGACGAGAGAATACTGCGGAAGTAAATCTCATCACAACACCAGCTTCGTAGAAGTTAACTGGATTATTTGGATAATGTGAAAGTACGAGAATATGCAATTAAGGGTAGAGACTAATATCAGTGGAAGGTGATTCACTCCTAACGACACTTAATTATATGGGCCTGAGCCATAATTAACTTGAAATTGAATTTTAGCTCTCTAAGAGTATACAACCAGAAAAGGATTAAGTACATAAGCGATGGATGATGGAATCAGAGGAGAAACGCGGCTGCTGAAATTCTCATACCTTTCTATGGCGACACTTTCTTCACATTGGTCAAAGGTCATGAATTCTTTTAAAGAAGAACCAACGGGCGTGAGAAATATAAACGAACCAAACAGACTCTAGAAAAGCGCATTTAATTGAATCAGCAGGTAGCAAATTGAAAAGGAAAAGCAAAATAGCAAGTAATGTAGCAGTTATTTTGAATGCTTCATGTTTTGTTAAGAATAGTCAAAGGGATTAGTATTTGTAATAAAATACAGAAATAAATGAAGGTAGGTAATGGTGTAACCATGACAACGAAATATGATAAGAAGCTGTTAAATGTTTTAAAAGATTTTGTTCTTCTGCTTACGATATGTGTATAAGGGCGCTTAACTGCAGCGGTTATCAGCGTCCTATAAAAAATTATTCATGGCAAAAACCACATATCAATTGTTCTAAAACGGCATGCAAGTGTAAATAAACTTAGAAAAAATACATGTATATAACGAAAAACAAAACTAAAATAAAATGTAATACAAATCCAAACTGCAAAAAAATTCTCTTCGCTAAATTCTAAAATCTAACCTAGAAAAAGAACCCAAAAACTTTCTCCACTACTTTGTTTTCATCCGCTAGCGTTTCTGTAAAGCTGGCCGGCAGCTGCAGAGACGTTCTAACGTGTACTAGGCAAAAACACTCTAGCAGCACGTGTCGGACAGATATCGCTTCGTTGCAGAACCGACAGACTGGAGCAGGCTCCTTTCTAAACAGAAAACTAAGTAAAAAAGCAGTGCCCAATACGTAACCGAGCCAAACTCACCTCCTCACGAGATGAACGACAGGAAGTAACCCAGGGAATCGGAAGTTCTTTCACAGATCTAAGTCTAATGCTGCGGAGAGCGGACCACTCTTCCTGCCAGCAGGTTTGCACAGCTCTACGCATTACAGTCCTAAAATCTTCCGATGTCACAGATAGTACTCGAACCCTGGGCTTCTTTGTAGCCGTCTTAGCTGCTGAATCAGCCATTTTATTCCCCCGCAAGCCTACGTGACCAGGGATCCATGCACACACCACGCAAACGCCGGAGCGTGTAAAACGTGGAGAGCATCCTGGATACGCTGTGTAATAGGTTGGAAGTTGTACAGCTGCCGTAGGCTTTGAAGTGCACTGAGGGAATCACTCAGGATTAAGCAGTTCCCCAACTTTCGTCGACGTACGTGTAAAATGGCCCGGTATATTGCATAAAGCTCTGAGCCATAAATGGAAGTGCTAGTATGGAATCCGAATGTATACGGTTCGGCTCCACACACGTAACCACAACCAACAGCATTTGAGCTCTTGGATCCATCAGTATGAATTATAAAATGGTCTTCATAATGCGATACAAATTCTAAAAACATGTGCGGATACTAGACATAGACATGGAAGATTTATCGTATTTAGTCATGCCCAGATCTAATAAATAATAAATTGAATAACTTTCATCCCCCAGTGCTCCCCACCCAACACGGAGCCCAACAAGGGGTCACCCCACTGGGATGACAGGGCTACACAGGAGATATAGCGGGCTCGCCGTCCCACTCACCCTGGAGTTCGGTACAGTACCTAGTCCTGGTCGATTGATTAGGGGTGGGTTAGTCCCTAGTCTCCCGTTTAGGCGAAGCAGAAACCAAAGTAGTGTATTGGAAATGCGCACCCTCCCCGAATTCAGAAGAAGACTGGAACGAGCTCAGATGCGCATCCCTCAACCACCAGGACAAACATTTACACCGACACGGGTTTCCACGCACGGCCTACACGTGGGTGAGTGTTTTGTCTGACCCCTCACCACCGAGATACACCGTTTGTGGCGACTTACTATCGTAAGTACTTGAGTCCCAGGCTTCATCATTTAACTCCTATTATTTTAGTTAATTGGTGGAAATTAATCATTTCTTCACACTAGATGTACATAGGCTAAGATTTTCTATAGATAGAGTCAACATGAAAAATTCAATATCATGGCCGGCATTTGAACCACGGTGTATCTCGGATACGTGAGCCCCCAATGGTATACCGCGGAAATATGAGTCAATTGGAGAATTTAATGTCAGGACGGCACGTTGGCCGTGATACCTCAATGGGTAAAAGCGACTGGATGGAAACTAGGAGATTCGTGGTTCAAATCCCGGCTATGGTATTCAATTGTTCAGTTTGACTATCTTCCCGTAGGGGAGGGGATCCGTCCCTTTCTGCTGCTGTGTGGTGTGAGCGCTGCGGACCCTTAGCACTCGTGGTACTTCCGACGTAACCAGAGGAACCTCGGGCCGAACATTCGAGCCCCTCCCGAAAGGGTGTTGTTCAGATTGGGTTGGACTCGAGGAGGCAGTTTGTTCCCGACACCCGTTGGAGATCGGGCACATCCGGCCAGGCCTCGTCCGCCCGAAGGGGGCGGAGGATTGCTTCCTAAGTCCCGGATACTAGTCTGCAGAGCTAGTAGGTGTGCTAGATCACCAGGCGACCCTACCGTGGTTATTCGGTAGTCTTCCCTCCGGGGCTGACGCGTGAAAGTGGCATATCCACTTCCACCCGTCTTGACGTTGTCGATGGGGGAGAGGACTTTTTAGACTCATGGTATTGCCCAAAGGAAAGAATCCCGGAGTTTTCCATCGCTTCCGGGCTGAGAGGTCGGAGTCTTTGGACTTTCGTGTAGATCTCGTGACAAAGCTTTGACTCTATCTATACAAAATCTTAGCCTATTTACGGCTAGTGTGAAGAAATGATTTCCACCAATTAACTGACATAGTAGCAGGCGTTGGCATTTACCTCCAAAATTATGCTGACTGTACTGCCCAGTGTGAATGATGAATGTTTATTTCTCATCTCTCACAATTAATTATAGTACATACAATTTAATCCTTATCACCTTTGGACAACAAAGTAATTGTATTTACAGCACTGTTTACTTGCCTATTTACTTGCCCAATTCTTGTTATTCTTTTGTTATTAGTATTCCACCTGTGTCGTTTATTATACTATTCCTTCTTTGTTTTATTTGGCTATCCTATTCTTCTTTTAAGTCCGTCTCTAATTTTGTTTTCTTTTTAGTCACTCTTACATATTTCCTTTTACCCATATCTAAATAATTTGGTACACATTTTATATTCTGTCTCATTTTATGTCACAATATTTCTGAATAGTATTTGCCCCCTTTTCCTTCCCTCTATAGTTTTGTTTCAAGACAGTACTCACTTCAACACACATTGGACATTTTCCTATATTCTGCGCCCTCTTGCCCTCTCGAATCGTTGCTGCCCTAGTTTATCACATATCTTTAGATACTTCTCCTTACCGCAGGCTATTTTTATTTCCCTTTATAGCCGTAAGGAGCTTTTCCTTTTGTGCTGTCAAAGATGTCTTGTGTGTCAATACCTTCTTATCTTAAGCCCCTGGAATGATACTCTCCATTTAACCATACATATCTGTCCAATTTCGGAGTCCATGACCTTTTCCACTTATTTCTCTGTTGAATATGGAAACACTTTTCATAACATTACTATGTTCCAAATTTTTAAATTCTACGTAAGTATTCTGTAGCTCTTATGACCATTTTCAGCACCGGTGATCCTATCGGTAAAGCTAAAACCAATTTGCAAAAGGATTTATTTCCAGGCCTCATCTACTCCACATATAACGTTTTTATTTTCTACTACGCTGAGTAAATTCTTTCTAGTCATTTGACATTTACATCGGTGGTCCGAAAATTTCCTACCTAATAAAGATACAAGCCCCTTTTTCAGAATCTTTTTTTCTTCTTCTTCAACATAGTTTCCTTGTGACTCTACACACTTCTCCCACCGATGCTCTCATCTTTTTAACCCGTCCAAAAAGTACTTGGCGTTTTCCTCTGCAAAATAATTGTTCACGAATGTGATTGCCTCCTCATTTCACGAAAATCTGTCCTCCGAGCGCAATTTCCAGATGAGGGAACAAAAAGAAGTCGCTTGGGGCTAGATCTGGTGAGTAAGACGGATGGTCCAGCAGTTCAAACCGTAATTCATGGATTTTCGCCATTGCAACCACGATGTGTTGTCTTGGTGAAACAGGATTTTATTTTTCTGTAAATGTGGCTGTTTTTCCGCAAGTTCTTCCTTCAGCTTGTCAAGTAATGCTCCTGTAATGGCTTTTCCTTTTTGAAGATAATCGATTAAAATAACTCCACGAGTATTCCCAAAAAGTTGCCAGAACTTCCCAGCCGAAAAAAAAGATATGTTCCTCCTTTTAGAGCCGCTTGCCCCCTTGCAGTCCACTGTTTGGACTGTATTTTTGTTTCGGGCGTATAATAGTGTATCCAAGTTTCATCTAAAGTAATTAATCGGCGCCAAAACTCGGATTTATTGCGCCAAGAGAGCGTTGGAAGCGTTCATTCGAACACCTTTTCTGGTCTAACGTGAGCAAACGCGGCACCCAACACACGGACAGCTTTCTGATGTCTAAACGTTGATTTAATATATAACAAACACGTTCCTTTGACATGTTCACAGACCCTGCTATCTCTCATTTTAATTCGGCGGTCATCTAGCACCATTTGGTGAACTTTGGTAATTTTTTCGTCGGCAGTTGCACTTTTGGACGTTCCGAACGTTTATCTCCCAAGCTCTTGCGGCCACGTTTAAATTCAGTTGCCCAAAATTAGACTGTGGTAAATGATGGTGCAGAGTCCTCATACACAGAATCCAACTCATCTTTGTTTTGTGTAGGCGCATTGCCTTTCAAAAACAAATATTATATAACAGCTCGATACTCGATCTTGTCTATTTTCATAAAAACACTCACATCAACTCACTCAAACGACTGTTACATACCAACTGAGCGTCCAAAATGGCTGAAATTTTGGTGAATAACTGTCGACAGATTAATTAAGGAAATTCGCTAGCTTCCATTTACGAGTGCTGCCATCTCCATGTTGAGATCGGAAACTTTTCAGGCCATCCTCGTATATCCGTTAATTTTCTTAAACTTATCTGTTTTACCTTTTGCTGCACCTCTGTTCACTCCAAATTCCATTCGAGGATTTTGTCCCTGAAAGGTAAATTTCCTTATCATTTCTACTTCTGTTTCATACATCTGCAATTTCTCATTCCTTAAGCAGTTGATTTCCCGTTAAGAGCACAAAATTTTATTTTCAATAATACTGTCTCCATTTTTTACAGAAATTGTTTACTGTCTCAATTGCGTACAAGAGAAAGGACCAATTACTACACCATCTGGACTAGGTTTTTGTTTCTGCCTTATATATTGTCGCGAGGGGCTTATTATGTTGCGAGAGAGAGAGAGAAGTGGAAGTGAAAGGGACAGATAGTGCCCAAGCCACGCCCATGAGGCCAATGAGCGTTTAGACATGCGCCGAGGGAGAGAGGGTGACGGGGAAAGAGCCAGACAAACTTCTGGACAATTCCCTCGCCATCTCGAGGGTCCGTGAAGTTTCGGGAAGTTTCGCCAAACTTCGTGATACAGTGGTTGTTGTATAAAAGCGATGGACTGGACTAGACAGTCAGTTCGGCAGGAGCCGAGAGACGAGGTTCATATGCACTTAAAGACTGCGTACATGTGTGTTGCGTCTTTATGTTGTTATCAGAGGTGTACAAAGTGTATTTCTACGGAAATAAAGTACGCTTTGAATTTTTGCAACATGGACTTTTAATCTTCCGAACCCACAAAGCCACAATGTGCATATGCGATGTGAGTTTTAAATTTTAATGCTTCTGTTTTGCTGGCATCAAACGCCTTCTGTAGATCAATAATTGCCATGTACACTCTTCCCCTTTCTGTTCAAGTATTTGCCCACAATTATTTTAATTATCTTCCTGCTGGGAAATCTGATAATTTCTTCTCCTCCTCCAATGCTGTAACCAATTAACTGGAGTGCCGAAATAACTTTACTCCTTGTAGTTGGCTAGATTATTTGTTCAACTTTCCCTTATATCATATATTGGTAATCACGCTTATTTTAAAATTCTTGGGCATCTCTTGTTTCTGCCGTACTTTATTCAAAAGCTTTAGCATTCTTTTTGTCCTATATTCATCTTCAGTCCAAGACCTCCAAAATCTCCTGGAATATCATCTATACCCAGCTTAGTTCCATCTAATTCACCAATAATGAGATGGCTCCCCTTAAAAGAAATTCTACTCTCCTTCGGGTATTTCGACGTAACACTTCGTGTACACCATTTTTCTGGGTCTTGTTTTCATCTATTCTGGATCCGCCACTTTCAGCTGCTGTGGGGTGAGCGCTGCATGTTTATATCTTATGTTTCATTTCGCGTTTGTGAAAGGTTTGAAACTTGTTTGAATAGGTCAAGCACAATACGGATCATAATAAAATATCTACTACAAGCTATATATGTATAACTATGTGCCAGTAGAAAACATGGCTATTACTGTATTTTTAAACGCCTATAATGTTATTTGTATCATAATATCAAGTTATAGGCCCCAAGAGGTAATAAAAATTTGAACGGATCACGAACCCAAGTTGAAGTGGCAGAGTGGTGAATTAACCTGTAGAATACCATTCAGCCAACGCTACGTTGCGAGGGAAGGTTCCTACACAAATAAATAACCCCGGACCTAATGCCCACCTCGAAACTTTACACGCTTTTTACAGCTTCATACAGTGTTTTAAGCTTGTTTTGATAGTTCCAAAACAAATAAAAAAGTGCATCCACCGTTACAATCACTGTATGAGCTAAAAGTTCCGTAATTTGTGATAGAAGCGAACACAATCTAGCTAATTCTTAGTAATTTTGACACGGGTGTACAACGAAAAAATGTATTGACTGAAGATTTAAATCCAATAGTTCCCACTATGTAGATCTAGCATTTTGTGTTCCAATGTTATTGTCAACTGATGTATGTGATAGGCTGTTCCTTCAGGGGAGGGGATCCGTCCCCTTCAGCTGCCGTGGTGCGGGCGCTGCGGACCCCTAGCACTCGTGGTACCTCTGACGTTACTAGAGCAATCTCGGGCCGAACTGCCGAGCCCATCCCTGATTGGGAGTTGTTCGGATTGGATTAGACTCGAAGGAGCAGTAGTTCCCGATGCCCGTGGGAGATCGGGTACGTCTCCGGATGGGGTTGAGGGAAGCCATATATTCCCGCGTACTAGGCTGCAGAGCTAGTAGAAGGTGTGCTAAATCACCAGGCGGCCCCACTGAGGTCATATCGGTAGCCTTCTCCTTTGGGGTTGGCGCGCTTAAGTGGCGTATCCACTTCCATCCCGTCTTGAGTCCATAGGACCAGATGGGGGGGCCTTGTAAGTCTCTAGGTCTTGCCCTATAGAAAGCCCCAAGGAGGCGCCGGGTGCCCTTTTGGGACAGCTCAGTAACTCCCTGGTCATTAGAGGGGAGGGCAGTCTTCACTTTGTGTAGATTGCCCTGTTAGGTACCCTCGAGCTTTATATATAGTTACGGCAACAGGCATAAAAGTTTCTGCACAAATAAGAAAACAGTAGGCGGATGAAATTTCCTGCTAATAATGAGCCTTGCTAAGCAGTTAATGATGGCGCGGCTATTGTAAACAAGCAGCGGCAAGCAGAGATAACTGAGGTGAAGGACTCGCCGACATAGATTAAGTTACGCTTCTAGAATGTGATAGTATATTTGGTTTCTTTATTCTTCCGGAAATTTCTGGACTGATAGAGATCGTTCGGGTTCTAGTTTAGTTTAGAACAATCTAGAATTATCGATGCAGGTATTTAAAGATGCGACGACTGGCCAAGAGGTGAGTTGCAAGTTGTGAAACAAGAATTATTGTTATGACATGTAACAAGAGTGAGTGAGTGGCGAGAGGTAAGCAGAGAACAGCTGAGAATGTTGTAAACTGAATGCTGTTATTGGCATCGACCTTAGAAGATTGTGTTGTGATCCTGCTGCTACGAAGTGTATTTCTACGCAAATAAAGAACATTTAGAATTTCTGCAACTCGACCTTTTAATTCTACGAAGCCAAAAAGTCACTATGTATATATAACGTTCCTTCCTGATGTTCCTTCAGGGGCGTGTTTAAAGGTATATGAGTGTACGCTAATGAATAAAAGTTTGCAAACTCATCTAAATTATTACTTCAATCTGGATATGAAGTGTTTGTAATCGACATATAGAGTGATTGATTTCTGTCCCATACAACACTTATGCACTGAGTTATCTACCCCCCTCTATATGTTGTTCTACAAATCATTCATTAGAAGGCATTCAAGAAATAAATTAAAAAATCAATAGGGGCAGGTGATTCACCTGGCACAATGGACACTTGTGCACATTACTTTACAAAATTAAATTAAGCTACAAATATTTTATTCAGCACATACTACATTTTATAATTTTACATGCATAAGCAATAGGAAGTAATTCATACCCTTTACTTTCTTTTCTTGCCCCAACTGATTGCACGTTTCAGGTAGAAGTTCCAACATCAAGTTCTATGCTTATTCCTGTATGCCACTTTCTGAGCTCATGTTATTCAAATTGTAATAAAAGAAACCGGTATATTCTTTGGGTAATTTTTTATTTTTATTGAGATATATTTTAATCTCTATGCTGATATTAAAACGGGAAAAAATTTTGCTTGTGAATACAGAATTAATATCAAAACCCACTATACCAATATCGATAACTCTTCCACCCCTGAGAAAACCAATTCGGTCTGACCAACACGGGGCTGTAAGAGAACTAATTTGATTTTATAAACTACTTACATATTAACAAGACTTCACAAATTCCATGTACATACGAGCCGTGTCCGTCGAATAAGGTCTCCAAGGCGCTGGAGCCGTGAGGAACACTATTACGCGAGATCCGGCAACATTGGCGTGTAGCTTGGTTTCACCCCTTCAAATCCACACAACGAACACGTTACAACCATTAGCCTTGGCTGGGCAGCGGTTTGCGATGGAGCTTCCTATCACTTCCACGAGTTGCGTGCAGTGATCCGTTTTTTTCAGTGCCAAGGGCACTACCCCCACTGAAATTCATCGTCAGTTATGCGAAGTCTATGGGCCACAGTGTATGGACGTCAAAAACGTGCGAAAATGGGTCAGAGAGTTCAAAGACGAACGTACAGACGTGAACGGCGTTCTGCTCGGCCTTCGGTGTCAGACAAAATAATTGCAAACGTGGAGCAAGAAATGCTTAAAGATCAGCGTGTGACACTTCTCGAGCTGTGCGAACTTATCCCTGAAGTCAGTAAGACTACGATTGACAAGATTTTGACCGAACATTTGCATTATAGCAAGGTGTGTGCGAGGTGGGTCCCCAAAATGCTCACCGAAGACCATAAACGGCAACGTGTTGAAGCAGCCCAACGATTCCTGGAGCGCTATGCAGAACAGGGCGAGGAATTGTTGGATTCACTTGTCACTGGGGACACAACACCAGAAACTAAAGAACGTTTGAACTTTCGCGGCTTCGGCGAATTCGAATGCCGCCACTGGCGAGAACGTTCTAAATATAATTATATAAAGAGAGAAAAACCTAACATTAAAAAGCAAAGAATTGCATATTTTAGATTAACCAAAATGCCTAATTTGTCCTAATGGTCATATAATGTGTCTTTTCCAGAACTGGTTAATTTAGTGACCTGGCAGTAGGGAATATATTAAATCTTTCTATATGAAGTGAAAATGATGCTTTTTTGTTGTTATTACGTAACTATTTTACCAAAAACCGGCAAAAATGTTAATATTTAAAACATTTTATTTATCTAAACACTATTCTACCATTCCGACCGATGATTGTTCCACCGACACCATATGCAACATTTTCAGAACTGTCGAGGAGAGGTTAAAGAAGTCAGATATTCTATTGATGTTTCTGGTCCTTTTATGTGAATATAGCTAGGGTTTTCATCTGTTATTTGGAATAGTTGGGACTATACAAACTTACAGTTGAAGCGGCCAGAAGCAGAAGTTGCTAAGCCACTGTTTCTAAATTGTACAGTAGAGCTGTTCCAAGTTTTCAGAAGTAATTTTAAATACCAAAATAGTAATACAAATGAAACAGTTTTATGTGATGGGTCCGTTTGGAGGCACAAAGTACTGCGTTGAAGTGTTTCTCACGGTTTGACATATGTAGCATACGTAACAGGATATTTTGTTATTGGGACTTAACAACTTTTAATTTGAAATGGATGAAAAGTTAAGACACTTGACTGAACAGCTTCTGATTCGTAATGTTAGAGTTTTTCCATTATACAATATTGTAATACGTAGCCATGGATAGACTATTACTTTATTTTCACCAATACATATCTACTACGGACTAATCCAGTATGCACTTCAGGGACTGACATACAACATTGTCATCAAAACATCACTTCATCTCTACTACATCATCTTCTACCTCACTTCCATATGTCATTCGGTCATAAAATGTGATACCTTCTGGTAGAGTGACATGTTCTAGCAGTGAACGAACATCGTAATATTTTGCCTTTTTAATCTTCCGAAGTCTATCTGGTGTGCTTTTTGTATTATCACATGCCTTGTGTAAGGCTTACAACGTCACTACTCTCCTCAAAGGAGCCTGGGGACGATAAAGTGAGGAAGACATTGTGTGACAAACTTCTGGTGCACGTCCTATTTGGAAATACACACCTCGGATTAAAGTGAATTCAGGAGTACTTCTTATTGTCACCCGAAGGTCGGAACTCCCGATAGAACCGGCCGGCAGAAGGGCCAGACGAGAAGCATTCAGACCACGCCTACCCATTTGTCTCGTGTCACTAATTGAAGGGATAATTAGGAGAGCGGCCCGAGCCCTGTACCGTCTCTTTCCCCTCCCACCAGACGTCTCGAAACCTCTGGATAATTGTGCACGCCGCGAACCTTCCGGAAACGGCGATCTTCCCTATATAAGGTCTGTAGTTGGCGAGTCGGAGTGTACGTAACTGCGAGTGCAGAGTGGAACTGTGACGGACGAACTGGTGAATTGTAATTGTGTGCGCTACGTAATTCTGTGTAATCGGCAAGTGTTCCAACCGTAATTCGATGGAAATAAAGAGCATTTTGAGTCTGTGCAAATGGACTTTTAATTTCACGAACCCACAAAGTCACATTATAAAGACATGGTCGAGGGCATTTTTGAAGTCAAAAACTTCAACAACTGGAGTGGCATCATGTTCCCCGTTATCGGTCAGTGGACGTTTGACATAGACAACATCAATGGGCTTCTTCTGTAACGAATCTTTGATCAGTTTCACCCATGAGGAAGGGACTAAGACTTTATCCATTGATCGTTTCTTCTTCTCAATATTGCCAAAAATTCTGTCAATAGGCATGAAAGAGTACAGGGAAGTATTGGGAAGTACAGCTAAACTTTGTGAAAGCGCTCTTGAGGAATGTCTAAAAATGTCTAATCTAAAATGTATCAACAGCTGATATCAAAGAGCTTGGCTGGCACAGTGTAAGAATGATGGTGGTTTAGGGCGCTCAACAGCGCGGTCATCAGCGGCCCTAAAAAGCTACAAATGACAGGGCTAGATTAAAACAACCAAGTTGTGTCCAGCCTAAATAAAACACACACTTCGTGCGTCAAAACTAAAACATGCTTAAAAACATTCGACAGTTAAATTGGATAAAAAATTAAAAGCTAAATTCTAAAAGTGAGAGTATAAAAGAACTTAAAAACTTTGGCCACCGCTTTTTGGTCGTCCGCCAATACCTCTGGCAAGCTAGCCGGCAGCTGGAGGGACCGGCGAAGGCGAGCCAGGTTAAAGCAGCTAATTAGAACATGGCGGACAGAGAGGGCATCCCCGCAAAACGGGCAAACTGGAGCCGGGTCCTTGTTAAAACGATAAAAATGCGTAAAGAAACAGTGTCCTATGCGCAACCGAGCCAAGTGCACTTCTTCTCGACGGGATGGACGGCAAGAGGTTACCCAACACACTGGGTCGTCCTTCACAGAGCGGAGCTTATTTCCGCGTAGAGCGGACCACTCTGCGCGCCAGGAGGACAACACGGCTCTCCGCATCACAAAACGGAAGTCCTCCGAAAAGACGAATGGTACGCTGGTCTTTGGCTGAATGACAGCCGACTTTGCCGCCGAATCCGCCAGTTAATTCCCTGGTAAGCCAACGTGTCCAGGTACCCATGCACATACCACGCTAACACTCGAGGTGTCTAAAACGTGGAGGGCGTCCTGGGTTCGCTGTACAATGGGATGGTAGCTGTACAGCTGCCGAAGGCTTTGTAGTGCACTCCGGGAATCACTAAAAATAACGCAGTCGCCTATCTGGTGTCGTCGTACATATAAAATGGCTCGGTAGATCGCATAAATTTCAGCACTAAAAATTGAGGTGCAGCTGTGGAAACCGAATGTATAGGGTTCGGTTCCACAGACAAACGCACACCCTACACCTTCTGGGCTCTTGGAACCATCAGAATAAATTAAAACCTGATCGTTAAAACGGGATAAAAATTCTAGAAAACACGTACGTATACTACTGGGAGCCATCAGTGACTTCTTGCACCGTGTCATGCCCAGATCCACGTGGGAAAATTCACGTAGCCAGGGTGGGTACACTCTCTCGCTCTTAAGGAACATTTTAGGCAGATGGAGGTGAAGCCTTGTAATAAGCTCCCGAAAACGAAAACCAGGTGGCTTTGGAAAACGGGAGGTGTTCCTATAACGGTCGTCTTGTGAGGTGTTGAAAAAAGGAGCAAACGATGGATGCTTTGGCATGCAATGTAGACCACAGCCATAATTCCCTAGTAAAATATCACGCCGGCACTGCAGAGGCGGTTCTGCAGCTTCGGCATACAGGCTTATGACGGGGATAGTGGGAAAAGCCCCAATAGCAATACGAATGCCACAATTATGGACTGCGTCTAATTTTTTCAGCACAGATGGACGTGCTGAGGCCTATATGATGCAACCATAGTCCAACTTGGAGCGAATGAGAGTGCGGTAGAGTCGTAGCAACAGCGTGCGGTCGGCTCCCCAGGACTTCCCACTGAGTACCCGCAGGATATTTAGGGAACGGTCACAGCTGGCCTTCAGTTGTGTTATATGCGAGGACCAGCTGAGCTTTCTATCAAGCACCAAACCAAGGAATCTCGTCTCGTCTGCAAACGGTAGTTTATTAGGTCCCAATCGGAGCGTAGGTGGTAATCGACTCCGATGGCGCCAGAAGTTCATGCAAATGCTTTTCTCAGCTGAGAAACGAAAACCGTTTCTTAAGCTCCAATCGCAAAGATTATCCAAGCATCGCTGTAGACGGCGCTCCAGAAACGGTGTTCGCTGGGAGGTACAGTAGACCGCAAAGTCGTCTACGAATAAGCAGGACGAGACTCCTGGAGGAACGCATTGCGAGATGGAGTTGATAGCGATAGCAAATAGCGTGACACTAAGTACCGAACCCTGGGGTACTCCATTCTCCTGAATAAAAGGAGTAGAATAAACCGAGCCGACCCTTACTCGGAAGGAGCGGTCCTTCAGGAACTCCTGAACAAAAATGGGTAGGCGACCACGAATGTTCCAGGAGTGCAGAGTGCGTAGTATTCCTACACGCCAACAGGTATCATAAGCCCGCTCTAAGTCAAAAAATATCCCGATGGTTTGGCACTTCTTAAGGAAGCCGTTCATTATTTGTGTCGAGAGCGACACAAGGTGGTCCACTGTTGAACGGCGTCGGCGGAAACCGCATTGGATGTTGGTTAGAAGGTGATGTCGTTCCAGCCACCACATTAACCGTCCGTTAATCATGCGTTCCAGCACCTTGCATGTACAACTTGTGAGAGAAATAGGGCGGTAGCTGGAAGAGAGATGCCGGTCCTTTCCGGGCTTCAGTATGGGTATTATGGTGGCTTCTCGCCACCGTTCGGGGAAACTCCCTTCCACCCATATCCGATTATAGACCTCCAGCAGGAAGGTCTTGCCCTCAGGGGAAAGCTGTTGCAGCATTTGCATGTGGATTCCGTCCGGGCCTGGTGCAGATAGTCGCGAAGCTGAAAGGGCGTGTTCCAACTCTGCCATAGTGAAGAGGCGGTTGTAATCTTCACGATTTCTGGAATGAAAGCAGAGAGCTTGAGCTTCGACCTGAGCCTTAATGGACAGAACTCAGGCGCGTAAGGCACAGTGTAGTTGCACCACCAAACGGCTAATGCGGCAACTACTTGACTTAACAACATCTAACTCGAAAAGGCTGACTTAACAACTTTTATTTCTGAAATTGATGCCCATTCAACATGCCAGGGTCATAATTTGTTCGACCTAACATCTTCTCATCCACAAATCTTTTAGCACTATTACAGAACTGGTAATCAGAATGCTTATCGTGTGTTTAATAGGATTTCTCAAAAACATTGACATAATAACTTCTGAATCTGAGTGCTTCAATTATAAGAGATAAAGCTAAATATATCAATGTGGAATAATTTGATAATTAATTAGAGATAAATGGAGTTTCCAACGCACGTCGAGGTAGTTTATTGCAAACCATTTTCTACCGAGACAGCTAGTGTTGGGAAAGGTCAAGTGTGATAGATTAATGTGCAATACAGCAACGTTGAGTAATAAACAGCAGCAACCAAGCCTACGGCCACTTTCTTGCTCAGGTTCAGTAAATACGAAACTCAAATGCTAACACAAAGGCTAGGAGTTGCTTGTCCATTCCGGTTCACAGAATGGTCATTTTATGGAAGGAGTACCTTCATTCATGATCAGGATTGTCCCTAAGATCTCGGCCTGAGTGCTAACAACCACAATATCATTCACAGCAGTGGCGAGAGGTGACTTTCAAAGCGAAGGAAACTGCAAATAATTTTCGTTAATATAAGAGAGAACAATGACTTAAAGAACTAAGTCTACTCTTCACTATTCTATTGCACAGTCACACTTAGGCCCTATTTGCATTGCAAGACCGTTCACACTACAATCAGAATATTCCTGCTTCCCCTCTCCACTCAAACGTTCCAATTTTTCCTACAGCTTAAAATGGATAAAGTATGCATTTCACATATTTTTGCTAATAACTTAAAATTTAACAATTTCCTGCTTGTCACCACTAAATACCAAACTACGTAAAATACTGTAACTTTGTGGGCTCGTGAAATTAAAAGTCCAGATACAAACACCAAAATTTTGCCCTTTATTTCCGTAAAAACATACTTTTATCAACCTTTACAGTCCAGAATTACGTCAATTACACAATGTGGTCAACGACCACAACACAGCAGTTCCCGCACGCGAGTTCAATTAACAACTGGCTGCTCTGGGGGGCGGCGGCTCACTCTTTATAGATTACTCACTATCTGGAATGTTCTCGAACAATCAAGTTGGCGCTAGAACAAACACAAACTCTCGAGAAATCCGTCTCCTTTTCCCCGCCGTTTCGGCGAGCTTTTATCTCCGCACTGCACTGCCCGTTTCTTTGAACTAGTCGCCCGCGCCGCAACAACAATGCTTTCGCGACAATACTATTGCTAATGCTATTGAAATATACTTATAGTTGTATTTAAAAGCTCCATATAAAACAACAAATAAACTTTTCTTAACACGCTACAGACTTCGTGAGAAAATCTACCAGTAATTCCTAACTATCCAAGAGTTACGATTGCTTTCGGAAACCTACGAAGCATGCTATTCAAGGTTACAAATGCGTAAATACAGTATTGAATGAGCTCGCGGAATTGGTCACTTGAATCTAAGAAGGTGTCAAATTGTACGCCCATGTTCGCGAATACACTTTGAAAACGTATCCAGATCAAATAAAATATTGTTTGGAATGAACTTTTGTTTTTCTTGTTTTTCTGTTAATACTCCTGGGTAACCGGCGCTTCCAGGGCTTCACTGCATGCTTCACCAGTTGCACTCACATGGCTTTCTATACTACTGCTCTATGAATTCCTTTATCTACTCTATGTTAATAGGGATAAATTCTTGCAGAATTTGTTTTATTATTTCAAGGTAAACACGGCAACACCGTAGACTAAAGTAACAGTGAAACCTAAGAGAAGGTTGTTTTGGGATGGCTTTGAGATTCCGACCTATTTGAATTACCAGAAAGTAATACAAGTACTTCAAAATTCAAACAAATAAATATCTCAGAAATGGTTAACTCCAAAAATGAGAGGGAGAGAGAAACACAAAGTATATCCTTCGACATGTACATATTTTGAGTACTGTTTGCCACAGTAAAGAAAGTCTCGGAGCGCTGAGACGCAGGGGTATTAGACACTGTACCGCTACTCCACCTCCTAGTGGTTTAGGATACTTGGGTCAGTTTAGTTACAAACCATTCAGAAACATTCTGACGCCTTCTACTTTTGTGAATAAATCGTCTCAGTTTTAGTGAATAGAGTGAATAGATTGTATGATTTTTAACTGTTCTGCTCTTCGAGTAGCACGCGTTCTCTGTTACACACATTCACTGTCCTTGTACTGTGTAAGGCTAGCCCATTCCTGCCAGGGACTTTCTCTGCGTTGCCGAACTGTACCTACTGTACTTTGTCTATAGTTTAAAGTTTACCAGTTATTCAAAAGTAATTTGTAGTGAAGAGCATTTCAGAATTAATCCCAGGAAATTTCACATAACGTTTCGTTGTAACGAAAACATCTATTTAAATTGTGCTATTTCAATCACACTCATTAGCGCCGCCTTAGAAAGAGAAAATGGTTTCGAGAATTAAGATGAAAGTTAAGTTCAACAGTTGAGCATTGAGTTAACAAAAAACAAAAACATTTTGATTAAGAAATCTTGACGCAATGAAGGAATATTCACCAATTTCCTTGGCATTTAGTTTGTACTAAGCAAAATCAAGATACACTTAGTTTACCTTACTTCACAGAATTTAGCCAGCCTCGGTAGCATGTCTGCCTCACGTTCAAGAGGTCCCCAGTTCGAATTTCGGTCAGGGTGAGTTACCTGGATAAGGTTTTTCCGGGGGTTTCCCTTATCCTTAAAGACAAATATCGGGTAGATCTCCATGGACCCCGGATTCATCTGAGCATCATTTCACCTATTACATTCACCGTCCGATATTACTTAACGTTTGAGGATGTCAAATTCCAAAACAAGAAGAAATAGCAGAATAAATTTTCATATATACAGGGTGCGTCAAACATGTACACACACTTTGAAACATCATACAAAATTTATGTTCCGTTCTACAAGGTCTGATTTTTCTTTTAAATACATGTGGATCCTTTGTGAATGCGTGACACAGATGGCAGCACTGTACAGTGCATAGAATTCTAGTGGTAGCAACTAGAGTTAGGACTGCTTTTTATACTTAAAATGGCGAAGTTTTCATTGCAAGAACAGCGTGCAATCTTTCGTTTTCTCCATTTTCGTGGTGTGACAACTATTGAAATTCATCGCCAGTTGAGTGAGGCATGTGGTGATGGTACCATGGATGTGTCTAATGTGCAGTCTTGGGTGCGACAATTCAAAGTAGGCAGAACATCGTGGGACAACAGAACAGTCACGGCTTCGCACCAGCCGGTCTGATGACATGATCCAGCGAGTGGAGGATGTTTTGGAGGATCACATATTGAGCATTTTCAGATCTTAATGCAGGATTGTGTGCACAGATCCCACGGAAATGCTAATTTTGGAGGCGATGTCTGTAACTGTCTTGGTTTGTTGTCATACGATGTTCTGCCTTCATTGAGCTGTCACACCAAGGAACGCATATTAGACACATGTGTAAATGTGAAATGTGTAGTGTTTAACGCCCGCTTTTACTACCTACGGCACCGCAGATGGTGACACTGGTACATGAGAAGATGGAGCACCGGTGGAATGAAATGGCGGGGGAAACCGGAGGTCTCGGAGAAAACCCGCCCCAGCGCCGTGTTGTCCACCAAAGATTTAACTTTGCTGTCACCTGGGATCGAACCCGGGCCGCCTTGGTGACAGACACATCCATGGTACCATCACCACATGCCTCACTCAACTGGCGATGAATTTCAGTAGGCGTCACACCAAGAAAATGGAGCAAGCGAATGATTACAGGCTAAAATAAGACCTGAAGCTTTGCTGGCGACGAATATGCGCAATTTATTCTCGGGCAGCAAGCCAGGTGAAAAGACGATTAGATATCAACGTTTCGGGAGTGTGCATCTCTCACATCATCAGGATATTTATAAAATGTTATAACCACAAATGAATCACTGAATATAACAGTTACTGGGAGCGGAGAATTAAGGAGGTTTTGGCGATTTCCTCTGAAAGGATCACGCTTAATCGTGATGCTGGATTTCAGTTCAGCTCCTCTTGGAAACCGGCCTTAAAAATTTAAATCCATCAATTTAAGAAGCAAAGATCAATACAGCTTGATAATCAAGTTAAGTAGTTACCTTTCTTTGACACAATTTTCTATAGTCACGCCATCTCCTGACCTGGCATTTAATTTACTGAAAACAGTCTTTTGTTCAGTAATGCGAATTTTGATAGTGTTTCGCCTTTGTTTATATTGGTGTTATATCCAGCGTGTCATTTGTGGTTATAACATTTTATAAATATCCTGATGATGGGAGAGATGCACACTCCCGAAACGTTGATATCTAATCATCTTTTCACTTGGTTTGCTGCCCGAGAAGAAAGTGAGCATAATCTCGCCAGGAAAGTTTCAGCTCTTAATCATTCGTTTTCTCCATTTTCTTTGTGTAACACCTACTGAAATTCATCGCCAGTTGAGTGAGGCATGTGGTGATGGTACCATGGGTGTGTCTAATGTGCAGTCTTGGGTGCGACAATTCAATGTAGGCAGAACATCGTGTGACAACAAAACAGTCACGGCTTCGCACCAGCCGATCTGATGACATGATCCAGCGTGTGGAGGATGTTTTGGAGGATCACATATTGAGCATTTTCAGATCTTCATGCAGGATTGTGTGCACAGATCCCACGGAAATGCTAATTTTGGAGGCGATGTCTGCAACTGTCTTGGTTTATTGCCACACGATGTTCTGCCTACGTTGAGCTGGCGCACCCAGGAGCGCATATTAGACACACCCATGGTACCATCACCACATGCCTCACTCAACTGGCGATGAATTTCAGTAGGCGTCACACCAAGAAGATGGAGAAAAGGAATGATTACACGCTGTTCTTGCAATGAAAACGTCACCATTTTAAGTATCAAAACACTCCTAACTCTCGTCGTTGCCACTAGATCTCTATGTACTCTACAGTGCTGCCATCTGTCACTCATTCACAAATAGTCCACGTGTATTTCTTTTTTTAAACAGAAGTTCCTATTTGATCCCAATCCTGAAGAACGTAAGAAGTTTTATAACTTGAACACTCCTACTTACTGAAGGCTAGACGAAAGCCAATAGATATTTATAGAACCTTTCACCATGTGTTTATGTGATGCAGAATTATTTGCACTATGTGGTCCCTAGCTTTTATGTTTACGTGTATTTTTATTCTAGTGGAAATCCAGTAATGAAGATGTATATGGGTTTACAGTTTAACTTTATACCTTATCGTTGATTTCGGTTTCCAATTTTATGAAATAAGGTTAGGAAACTGTACTGTAAGTCTAAATCACGGCCATTCTAGATGTGAAAGTGATCTGATCAACTTAAGAAACTTCTGGGTTTCCGAGATGCCTCAATCATCTTTTAGCAATTCCTCAAATATCTCCCTCAGCATTAAACTGTACTTCAACAGAAGAGGAGTTTCAACGAAGTTCAACTCAAGATTAAGGTTTATATTACAAAGGAAATGTGAAACTATAATCAAACCTAGCAGGGAGTCTGAAGCTCCTTTATAATACCGGTGCTACGTCAACGCTCTTTTGTTCTTTGTGATATCATAGAGCGTATCCAGGATATTGAATATCTGACAATCACTTCAGTCTCTAACATCCCTCTTGTATCTACTACAAAATATGTAACGAAACTTTTTCTGCACTTTATCTCTATTAATACGAAGTAAATAGAAGTCCGTTTTGTATACCGCCATGGCCCGAGGTGCATTCAAGTTATACCCTTTTTAGGACTAGGACCTGATAGCTTCTGGTGTTTTTAATACACGTGGACTTTGTGAATGCGTGACTGAGATCGTAGCACTGTATGGTGCATAGAACTCTAGTGACATTGACGAGAGTTAGGACTGTTTTTGATACTTGTATTTGTATTTATTTCTCATCTTTCTTCTACATACAATTTCATTGATACATTGACATGTGTAACACTTCTTCCACACAACAACAAAATGACTTATTCACATCTAACTTACCCTTCCTATCTGCTTGCCCCAAGTCTCAGTCTCAATACACATAACCCCTGGTTTTCCATGTATTGATGACCCTCCTCTCCCTTGTATCCCTCGTTCTAGTTTTCCAGCCCTTAATTGTTATTTATTCATCAATCTTAACCATTTCTCTTTAACTTTCCCCAAATATTCACCTATATTTCTTACATTCTTTTCTCCTTTTACCAATAGCATTTTTATTATTAATACCCCCCCCCCATCCCTAAAACTGTCCCACTCTTGTTGCCAAACTTGTTCTATCCATATCTTTGTTTGTTTGCAGTAAAGTATACTATGCCAATCTGTATCCTCTTCTCCACACATTGGACATTTCCCTGTATCCTTTTCATACCTAATACCTTTCAAATTTCTAACTCCTGTCCTTGCCCAGACAAATCCTTCTCGCCCTAACTTATTACATACATCTATGTACTTCTCCCTCCCCCACACTGTCTTTATTTCCCTTTATATCCTCAATGATCTTTTCTCCCTTGCACTGGTAAATATAACTTGGCTATCTAAATCTTCCAGCCTTAATTCTACCTCTTTCCAAAAGCCCCTATAATAATACTCTTCGTTTCTCCAAATATGTCCCATACCTGTCTGTTCCATCAGTTCCCTTACTTTTTGCGCCCAAGACTCTCCCCATTTGCTTCTCATTCGCCGAAGAAAACATTCCTTGATAATATTGTTTTCCTCCAAATTGGCAACTCTGTGTGGATATTTCAATGCCCTTGAGACAATTTTAACCCTTGTTGAATGTCTTCCCAACTCTAATTGTGCTGCCCCATTGGGTGAAGCTACCGGTAAGACCAAAATATATTTACTGAAAGATTTTGATACTTAAAATGGCGACGTTTTCATTGCAGGAACAACGTGTAATGGTTTGCTTTCTCAATTTTCGTGGTGTGACAGCTATTGAAATTCATTGTCAGTTGAGTGAGGCAT
The DNA here is from genome assembly GCA_030765055.1 of Mantis religiosa. NCBI lineage: Eukaryota > Metazoa > Arthropoda > Insecta > Mantodea > Mantidae > Mantis > Mantis religiosa. The sequence goes on from CM060948.1 coordinate 332,979,201, forward strand.
GTGCTGATGGTAACATGGATGTACGTTCCTGGGTGCGAGTGTTCACTCAAGGCAGGACATCCTGTGACAACAAAGCAAGACAGTTGCAGACATCGCCTCCAAAATTGGCATTTCCGTGGGATCAGTGCACAGAATCCTACATGAAGATCTGAAAATGCGAAAAGTGTCTTTCAGGTGGATGCCACGAATGCTGACGGATGACCACAAGACTGCGCGAGTGGCAAATTGTCAAGACGATGTTCATGCATGATGATGGCATGAATGGAACTTCCTTTCAATTGATTGTGACAATGAATGAGACGTGGATTCCTTTTTTCAACCCTGAAACGAAGCGACAGTCAGTTCAATAGAGGCACACAGACTAACCGCCACCAATGGCCGCGCCGTGGCTCAGTGGTTAGACCGCTTGGCTCTCACCAAGGCGGCCCGGGTTCGATCCCAGGCCACCGCAAAGTGAGATTTTTGGTGGACAACACGGCGCTGGGGCGGGTTTTCTCCGGGACCTCCGGTTTCCCCCGCCATCTCATTCCACCGGTGCTCCATCTTCATCTCATATCATCAGTGTCACCGCCTGTGGTGCCGTATGTAGTAAAAGCGGGCGTTAAACACTACACATTTTTTTAACAGCCACCAACAAGTTTCGGGTGAGCGCCAGTGCTGACGAAATGATGGTGGCCATCTTCTAGGACAACAGTGGTGTAATCCTTACTCAATGCTTCCCAAAGGGCACTACGGTGACAGCTGCATCCTACCAAGATGTTTTGAAGAATAAACTCCTCCCAGCATTGCGTGAAAAACGGGCGGAAAAGGTTGGACGTGTACTCTTTCATCAAGACAACGCACTAGCGCATCGGGTGAACGCGAATCAGGAGTTTCCTCGTGACAACTTTGAAGTGATTGCTCATGCTCCCTACTCACCTGATCTGGCTCCTGGCGACTTTTGCTGTTTCCAAATAGGAAACACGCTCACCGTGGTCGCTATTGCCTCAGTGATATTCCAGTGGTCAAAGCAAACTCTTAAAGAAGCGTTCGCATTGGCCATGGGATCATGACGTCGACGATGTGATAAATGTGTCCGACTAGAGGGAGATTACGTTCAGAAGTGACACTAGTTACACATTTACCTTATGATTATTTTATGAGAAAAAAATAGGATATATTATAACTTGAACGGACCTCACACCATGAAAGCTTGCTGCAACAGAAACTTACATGGTTCAAATCTCGTTATGACATTGAATTGTTCTGGTCTTATCTTTTCAACATTGTACTACACACGGATACTGTAAGAAACAGTTAATTTTTAACACTAGTTGACAGAGCATATGACTTTCTCTACTCATTCTCGTACAAACTATTCCTAGGAACGATTATTCTCCTATCGTTTTCATGTTACTCGAGAGAGAATTTATAGAAATCGCCTTACTGCATATTCTGTTAACGATACAATGTTAATATGGAAATACAGAAGATCCTGAGCAATAGCCAAATGTTTTAGCAACTCGTCACTGGCTTTGAAATTTCTTTGTCTGTGCATGATCAGGAGGAAAAACTGAACACTTTGCATTGAGAAAAGTATAACTACGTGAAAACTCAAATCAATCAAAAATGCTCAACTTTAGGAATAAATATTAGACAAAAATCGTCTGCTATAATAAGATTTGTACTTCCTTGTGTAATAACATTTATTCCTTCTATTGCGATTTACCAGTTGTTCAAAAGTCATTCAGAATTAAGAGGACTTCTGCGGACTTTCCCAGAAAGTTCAGGACATACATTTCATTTGGAAAACATATGGCAATTTAATTAAAACAATAATTCGAGTCGTTTTTTACTCTTATTTTCCCGACTAATAACACTGGCAACAAAAAAGTAATTTCTGAATGTTTCGAGCACTTCATTAGGCAAATCCTACTAGTTTTGGGTTGAGAAAAACAAATATTAAAATGAAAAGGTTTTATTAGCTCTAGTTTCTATGATATACACAAGGTGGTAGTATTACATATTAACGGATTGAGAGAAAAGGACACAGTTTAATTACATACATGCTAACAATAATGAAATTGCATTTGATCTTTAAACTGCTAATTACATGCTAAAGGTTCTAAATTGCTGGAAAAATACTTCGCAGATAGTCGTGTCTGAAGAGAATCATGTGGTGGCCTATTGACTTCTTCGTCTTTTAGCTTGCCTCTTGTGATGGAGTTCCGCAGAATCCCTATACAAAGACCAACAGTAATCCGCAAGTATTACTTCATTCCACCGACCCTGATATCTTTGTTCCATAACAGAGATGTCCTGATTGAATCTCTCCCCATGTTCATCACTAACAGCTCCACAACTAGGAGGGAAAAAGTCTAGGTGGGAGTGGAGGAAATGGATCTTAAGGGACATGTTGCATTCAAGGTTACGGTAGTTTTACAGGAACACTGTCACCAAATGCTTGTACTTGTCATCTCTTTTGCTGCCTAAAAATCCACGAATAACATCCTTGAAGGTTTCCCAAGCTTCCTTTCCTTTCCCCTCCAAATTTGGTCAAATGCAGGATCCTTTACAACTTCTCTTATTTGTGTTCCGACAAAAATGCCTTCCTTAACTTCTGCATCAATTAATTTCCAAAATTTCTCTCTGATTGTTTATTGTTATCCCAAAAAATTCCCCCAGATTTAAAATATTCACTCTGAAAATGATATGTCACTATCTTCAAAACAAGAGCTAATCTATCATTTTATGGTTATTTCTTTTATTCAGCAGATGGAAACACATGTAAAATCACTATTTGTGAGCCGGAAACATCTTCATTGTCACCCAGTGTAATTTGTCCACCACTGTATTACTTATATTACTGACATCAATCTTTTTCAGTTTAAATAAATATATTTAGAAGCAGTTCCTTATAGTATTTTACAAGTACTATCACAATGGGATATATTGTTGGTTTTGAAAGTGGAACGTTGCTTCTTAGTTGATGCCCTGGGTGTCTTGAGTAGTTTTTATTGAAATGTTATCCAGGCTTCACATGAATAATTCAAATCATCACTAATTTGTCAGGTTTTAGGCAGCTGTAGGATTTGTGAAGATTGACATGTCTAAAAGGTAAGAAAGATTGTTATCTTTCGATTGATTGATGAATATGTAAATCCTGAGCATGGTCCAGCATCAATTTTGAGAAAAAGCTAAGAGAACAACTTTGTCAAGTAAGATATTGCTGTACTTACTTACCGGCACTGGAGCTCCTTAAAGTTGCATGACCACATAGAAGGCCGGTTCTTTGTGACAGACAGTCGGATCAGAGAACGGATTTGCTAGCAGACTGGAAACAGCGTTTACGAATTCTAAATCAGAATCGACGTCCCAATCTGATTCAACTTATCCCATGATTGACTGTCACAAATCCCTCTTGTTTTGTCATTGAGAAGGAACTAGTGCTTCTGCTGGAGCAACTCATAACTCCGAAATGGTTTTGTGGAATAGCAAACCAGCCAATTAAAAATAAAGAATTATATTAACACTCTGGACAATTTATCAACCATTTACAATGCCGAAAGAAAAACGGTATATGTAGACTTGCCTCTTAGCTCAGTTGGTAGAACACCTGCCTGCAGAGCAAGGGTTCCCGGATTTGATTCCCGGCTGAGGGTGAGGATTTGCCTCCAACTAAGAGGATTCCACATCCTTCATTCACTCCTTCCTTCATTTATTCATTCCGTCCATCCTTTATTCCTTCCTTCCATCCTTTATTCCTTCCTTCCATCCTTTATTCCTTCCTTCCATCCTTTATTCCTTCCTTCCATCCTTTATTCCTTCCTTCCATCCTTTATTCCTTCCTTCCATCCTTTATTCCTTCCTTCCATCCTTTATTCCTTCCTTCCATCCTTTATTCCTTCCTTCCATCCTTTATTCCTTCCTTCCATCCTTCATTCATTCATTTCTTCCGTGCTTCCTTCTATTCTTCCTTCCTTCATTTCTTCCTTCCTTCATTTCCTCCTTCCTTCATTTCTTCCTACCCTCATTCCATCTCTCCTTCATTCCTTCCTTCATTCATTCCTTCCTTCCATCCTTCCTTCCATCCTTCCATCCTTCCTTCATTCCTTCATTCCTTTCCTCATTCCTCCATTCCTTCATTCCTTTCCTCATTCCTCCATTCCTTCCCTCATTCCTTCCTTAATTCCTTCATTCATTCATTCATTCCATCATTCATTCATTCGTTCATTTATTCAATGTGAACATTACAGTTTTCTCCAGTTATACTGTTCCTATAAAGTTACAATATGAACAAAATGTGTCAAAAGCAACACAAAATTAATTACACAATAAATGATAACAAACACAAACAAGTTGGCAACATAGGTTCACATGTACAGTAAGTCAGTCATTCTAGCTTTGGTAGTAAATAATTACAGGATAAAAGTTTCTGATTTTCATACTAAATATATCAATGCTTAAGTCATGTCATTTATTGTATTTTGACTTTGTGGGTTCGTAGAATTAAAAGTCCAAGTTGCAGACATTCAAATTTTTTTTATTTCCGTAGAAATACACTTTGCTCAACCCTTACAGCAGCATAATTGCGTAACATACACATATACAGTGCTCAAGATCGTTGACGACAAACAAAAGAGTTCACTTTCAAAACACAGCTGTACGCGGACGATTATCAAGTTACATTTCGACTCTCTCATTACGAATGTCCTCCAACTAAGCCCGGCTTCCTTTTATGCGACCATTCATGATTCCAGACGGCTGTGGAATATTCTTTATCAATCAAGATGTCACTAGAAGTTTCCAGTTATCTATCTTTATCTGTTTCGGCAAGCGTTTTATCTCCGCGTTGCACTATCTGTCCCCTTTGTGTGCACAAGGCGCGCTATCGTAATAATGGGTTCGTGACAGTATAATGACTGCATTCTATCATAGGTGAATATTTATAGGAATCAGTATTAACCTTCTGAGGAAGAAAAATATTAGGAAGTTTATTAGGTACAACATTTGCAACCTAAAAACGTATTGTCTTAGGTTAGGAACATCAATCATATTAGGAAGTAATTTGTAAAGGAAAAGCAATAACATGACAATTTCTCCTATATGATAGACTTCTAAAGTCGAATAAATGAAGCAATGCTGTATGATATAAACTTAGTAAAATAATGAAAGTTTTGAAATCCTCCCCAGAGTCTGAAAGTATGAATGAGAGCGTGATGTTATGATTCAAAATCCAAAGTACCAGCAACCTAACGTATGCGAATCAACACAATGGCCAATAGGCGATATGTTCCAAAGGAGAACGGGCGCCGATGTGACCATTGCAGTTAAAGGCGGGATATAAATGGAACAAAAAAGAGGCATTTCTCCGTCTGCTTAATGCTAATCAAGGTAAACGTTTACTGTAATTACTTCACCTCACATTTCGTTGTAGATGCAGGAGGCAAGTAAATCTCATTTTTAAAAATGTCGTTCACTATGGGCTGGCTTTGACATGTCATAGCTATCAAAACACCAAAAACAAAAGAATGTTGCAAAGCCCTTCACAATGTATAACTCATTTCAAAATTCAAAACCAATGACAATCACTGCGCAAACATGATTAAACACACAAAAATCATAACACATTGTGTTTCTTAAACAGAGAGAGAGAAACAGAACCTCAGACTACTTGGGAAATAATTCAAGATGCTCAAATCTCAGACTGAATCAGTTATGCAGGTAAGGTTTCTCCGGGGCTTTCCCTTACCGTGAAAGATGAATGTCTAGTATCTCAGCTCTGTGTACCCTATACTAATTTAAACATCATTTCATTCATCGTCCGATATGACTTAACGTTGGAGGTTTTCCCTTATCCTGAAAGATGAATGTCTGGTAATTCTAACCTCTATGGATACTGTACTCATTTGAACATCATTTCACTCATCGTCTGATCTGGCTTAACGTTGGAGGTTTACTCTTATCCTGGAAAATGAGTGTCTCGAAACTGTAAGCTCTATGGAACCTGGACTTATTTGAACATCATTTCATTCATAGACTGATATGATAACGTTGGAGGTAAATTATAGAAGAAAAGATGCAATTGTTATTTAGCATGCAAATACCATAAGAGACTGATAACATTAAAATAGTTTACGTGTGTATGAAACAGATAATCCCGAAGGACGTGCAAGTTAATAAACTTGGTATTCAAATTTAACATCTTCAGCCTGACAAAAACTTTCAACAAAATTTTGGAACACAAGGCTAATATTTGTTAATAAAATATTTTCGTATTCTGTTTGTTTTCACAAACTGCTGTGACGAGCTTAATTAAAATACTATAATAAGTTCTAGATATTTGTATGAGATTTCTTACAGATGTCCCCTAATTTCCTTCCTCATTTATGGGTTTTGTATCTTTTGTATCTTACGAAAATAGAGCGATAACGTGGACGTGTGTGAGGAACTCGAACTCCTGGAGGTGTTCAGCAGTTTGCCAGGAACCCAGGCGCCGCCCGGCTTTATGAACCCATCTCCGGCTTGCAGGAAATTGCTTTCCAAATTTCAATTACTAATATAGTGAAACTTGACGAGCATCGTTTCAAATCATATTATGTCAAAAACAACATTTTACAGAACTGGAGTATTCCTTATCTGGGTGACGTTGTACTTCCTCGTGAGTTTTAACGAAAAATACGTTCTGAGGCTCACGGAATCCAAGTAAATAACTTTCTGCAAAAGATGTGTGCGGGGGGGGGGGGCAGTTAAGCAGCACAACGCTAAAACGAAAAATCGGTTACAGATCAAATTTGAAATTATTTTCAGTATTTTCTAAGGATGCCACAGGAATATTTGCAAGGTAAACCCTTGATTTGTCTCCGGTCATTAAAGAGAGGCTAAAATGTGAACATGTAACACCACAAACAAGTATTTTTCACTTTGTTGCAGGACATGACAAATATAATGTGTATTTCAAAAGAATAGGGAAGAAGAACTCAGATTTATGTGAGCAATGTAATTGTTTAGATTCGCCTGAACATGTTATTTTTGAGTGCAATAAATATAGTGAACTAGTAGAAGACGGTCGAAGGAAACTTCAAGAAAAATGCTTATGGAACATCTTAAGAGAAGCAGAAGATTATGTACATTTAGAAAATATGTCTCAGATAATATCTGTTAAGGCGGTAAAGGAATATATGACCGGCGACAAAATACTTCAGGAAAGAAATGTAAGAACATGTCAATCTAGGTGAAAGGAATATTACTTAAGAGATGGTCGGAGAGAAATAGGACCAAGAGAAACTGAAGATACAGATTAACAGACTTGAAGACCTCATTTAAGACGCACAACCGATAAGTAGAGGACGCCAATTATGAATATAAGAAAGAAGACAGAAACCATAGACAGAAAGAGCATACCAGGAGGGAGAAGATATATGGAGAGTATCAGAGCTGACAGACACAACTGATTATGCAGAAGCGGAGAAATGACAGCCCGGATATCCGAAACTTATGAACCAGTTCCATCTACTGATGCCAGTCCCTGTAGGAGATGGATACCAGTAGGAGGAAGCTTTGGATACCAGTTGCAGAAGAGGAAATTTTAAAATTGTAGGAAACAGTATATCGTAGTTTGTTATAAGTATTAAAGCTGTAGTAGAAATGTAGATTTGATTTACATTGTTGGGGTAGAAGTAAAGTAGAAAAAAGACTGTTTTAGATAGAGTAGATATGTAGATTTGTAACGTTACTGGAATCCGGTAATTTGTAGGTTTAGTCAGTTTCTTAAGGTAGCAAGTAGATTAAATTTGTAAATTGTTTCGTGTAACTTTATTTAAAAGTTAATAACTTTAAAAACTAAGAGGCCGCGCCGTGGCTCAGTGGTTAGACCACTTGGCTCTCACCAAGCTGGCCAGGGTTCGATCCCAGGCGACCGCAAAGTGAGATTTGTGGTGGACAACACGGCGGTGGGGCGGGTTTTCTCCGGAACCTCCGGTTTCCCCCGCCATCTCATTCCATCGGTGCTCCATCTTCATCTCATGTATAATCAGTGTCACCGCCTGTAGTGCCGTATGTAGTAAAAGCGGGCGTTAAATACTACACATTCATTTTTTTAAGAAAAACTAAGTTTGCATAATAAAGCCTGGTATGGATTCCAGAAAGATATACAGACTATTTTATTTTTATTTAATTTAAGATAATCTCTCCCAAGACTACCATTTACGTCGTTCTTTAAATCAGTGATTTTCCCGAAAAATGACTCCAAATATCTTTTTTTTTTAAGTTTACGTCCTTCAGCATAAGTCATATAGGTCGATGAATGAAATGGCTGAAATGATCAAATGAACCCAGAGTTAATAGATCTTAGAGCTACCTGGTATTCATCTCTAAGAAAAAGCGTAAACTAGGATTAAAAAAACCTTATTCAAATAACTCACCCTGACCGAGATTGGAACTCGGGACTTCTTGAATATGAGGCAAACAACACCTACGTTATAGAGGGGGCATGATTTTGATTAATATATCTTCATGCCAAATTAAAACCATATCTTTAACTTTCTGGGCATAGCCTCTGGAAGTCATAAGAATAATGTGACTTTGTGGGTTCGTGGAATTAAAAACCTTGCTTGAAGAAATTTAAAGTGTTCTTTATTTGAGTAGAAAGACGTTTTTACACCCCTTACAGGCTCTAAAAATAGTGTGTCATACACGCAGTAGTCTCTCGTTGCTTCACCATTCGTCAACAAGCGAAGGAATGCACTTGCGCTATACTTCAACAGCTATATACACAGCTGCACACACAATTAGCAATTCTCAAATCGCAACTGACTCGCTTTGACAGCCGCGATGCTTTTATACCTCCAGTCACTGTTTCTAGAAATTAGTGGAACTCTCGGTAACAATCGAGACGGTATCAGAAAAGAAAAAACTTCTAGACGTCTATCTGACTTTCTTTCACTCTTTCGGCAAGCGTTTAGCTCCGCGCCGCACTATCTGTCTCTTTCGCACGCGCCGGCCGCGGCCCGCCGGAAACCAATGCCTCGCAACAATAACTTTTGCGTAAGTAGTAAATGGTAAGAAATAGAAAAAACGTTACTACTCAAAAAAGAAGATTTTATCCAATAGAAAAATTAATATAAATTTTTTGGAGTGAACCCTTTATGGGTAATTTCTTGGTATTTGATTCTTTTTTTGTGTGTAATTTACGTCCTCCAAAGTCAAGTCATATCGGACGATGAATGAAATTGGTGAAGTGAAGCTCAAATGAATCCAGGGTCCATGAAGCTTAGAGTTACCCGACATTCGTCTTTCAGGTTAAGGGAAAGCCCCGGAAAATACTTTATCCAGGTAACTCACGCTAACCGAAATTCGAACTCGGAATCTCTTGAACGTGAGGCAGGCACGCTACCAGCTACGTTACTGAGGTGGGCATTTTTTAATATCCGATACATATACCACTCTAAAGGGAAAGCTAGAGACAACGTAACTCAAAGTCTGATAAACAATTTCACAGTCACTGACGTCTACTGTAATTTTAAGTGAATGTGTAATATCACCCGTTTTACATTGCACTATCTCGATTAACATGAATTGGGTAAAAGAATGGATATTTTGAACAAATATTTGGTGCAACAGAGAATAAAGAAAGTCATGTGATTCCACTACACATCATACTTTTAGAAGAACGCACTCACACGTCCCTTTGTGTGTGTGGAGGTACGCAGGATAATCTCAGAAAATACTCAAATAATTTTGATAATTCTTTCACCAATGCAAAACGCATAGCCCGTTCAGGACATACGCTATTATAAATCTAATTTCAACTCCACATCACCAAATACTGAAATATTTACAAGCCCTAAGTTTTAAACTACGAACATTTTGATACCAGAATGAACAGATAATATTTCTTATTTTACAAATAAACGACAGGGATATAGAAAAAACAATTGTAACAAATAAATCGTTTAATTTCAGAAGCACGAGTTGCAATTGTGTCATTAACTAGGAGGTCTTGAGCCAGAAAATTTAACTGCTGAGGAAATGCAATTAGTTAGTGCAATTAGACGTTCCAGTGAACTTCCGTTAGATCAAGGTTCGGGTAATTAGAACTCAGCACGTTCGAAAATGAGAATCACCTACAAATACGATCAAATTCCACTTCAGAAAATTAGAAAGGAGAAAAGATTCTTACAATTTCATAGGTCACAAATTAAAAATGGCGATTCACATGCCAATCACAAGTGGCTATCGTATAATGTAGGAATATGGTTGGGTAAGCGTAAAGTAGGTGGGATATTTTTGATAAATACTGCGTATTTCTAAAACTCGTGTATTAAAGAAGTATAAGATCTTACTGTGATCGATTATTAGTGGCAGTTTGTAGCGACTGGTGTCCGTGCTCGGACTATCATACTTGGCGGTAGCCGTGAGACGGGTGCCTGTTTAACATTCCAGTGACTTACGGCAACCTACTCCTCACTGTTATTAGAGAAACAGTTATTTTAAATAGTCAAGTAGTTAATAGTTCGGCAGATATAACTCTGCAATAGTTATAGCTTCTATGAGATGCGTTCAAGTTATAACGCCTATTTTTTTTCAGTACTGGGACAAGATAGAACTTTTTTTAAATACACGTGGACTTTTTTATGACTGTGTGACAGAGATGGCAGCACTGTGCAGTGCATAAAAATCTAGTGCCAGCGACGAGTGTTAGGATTGTTTTCGATACCTAAATTGGCGATGTTTTCATTGCAAGAACAGCGTGTAGTCATTAGTTTTCTCCATTTTCGTGGTGTGACACCTCCTGAAATTCATTGCCAGTTGAGTGAGCCATGTGGTGATGGTACCATGGATGTTTTTAATGTGCATTTCTCGGTGCGATAGTTCAATTAAGGTATTACACCGTGTGACAAATCAAGACAGTTGCAGACATCGCCTCCAAAATTGGCATTTCGTTGGGATCTGTGCACACAATCCTGCATGAAGATCTGAAAATGCTCAATCGGCGATCCTCCAAAACAACGTTCTCCACTCAGTGGATCATATCGTCAGACCGGCTGCTGCGAGGCCGTGACTGTCTTGGTTTGTTGTCACACGATGGTCTGCCTTCATTGAACTGTCGCGCCCAGGAACGCACATTAGACACATCCATGGTACCATCACCACATGCCTCACTCAACTGGCGATTAAATTCAATAGGTGTCACATCACGAAAATGGAGAAAACTAATGATTACACGCTGTTCTTGCAATGAAAACGTCGCCATTTTAAGCATCAAAACAGTCCTAACTCTCGTCGCTGCCACTAGTTCTATGCACTGTACAGTGTGCCATCTGTCACTCATTCACAAAGAGTCTACGTGTATTTTAACAAAAACAGGAGTTTCTATTTGGTCCTAGTCCTGAACAAAAAATAGGTGTTATAACTTGAACACACCTCGTAGTAATACTGTTCATAAACATGTTAATTCTATATCCTTAAACAATTGACCAATTGTTTACATGTATCAGACAACTAAACTGATGTCTATTCACACACTCCATTACGCAAACTAAGAAATGACCCCGTAATTCCGTACTAAAGTAGCCGGCGGCATATTCATAAAAGAGGGAGACGGAACAAAAGAATCAGATTCCTTATAACGATATATTTAACATTTATTTAATTGCTGTTAATCTGTATATTTTAATCACATTATTAAAATCTCTTAATAAGCTTTACTCTAATTCTACACATGAAGGTTGTGAGGTTTCTGGATGGTAAAAGCAGTTTAATAACCCTTGGATAAGCAATATTTTGTATCTTTATATTCATTGTGAATGTACACTAAATATTTATAGAGGGTGAAAATTATGTCACGAGGTATTCTTTTTTTTTGTTTGCTGCGTAGACGAGCGCCGAGAGAGAGAGAAGCGGGGAGTAAAAGAGACAGATAGCACCTAAGCCACACCCACGGAGCGATGGGTGCTTGGCAGTTGCTGAGAGAGAAAGCGCGCAACTGAGGGAGAAGGAGAGAGAGAGAGAGTTCCATGGTGTTCTAGCTACATCGCGAAAGATCGTGTGGCTTCGGCAATTTTCGAGGAACAGCGGCTCGTGTATAAATGCGGTGGTGGGAGGTCTTGCTAGTCAGTCGGCAGGGAGCGCTAGTGAGCTGTCTATTGTGCATCTAGTCGTTTAAACTGCATGGAGTTGCAAGTTGAAAACTGATAATCGTGTAGTGATTTGAAAGTGAATTCCTTTGTTTACGTGTGGTGAAGCCACGAGAGACTATGTTGGTGTATGTTACATCATCCTGCTGTAAAGGGCTGTACAAACTGCCCTTCCACGGAAATAAAGAGCATTTTGAATTACTGCAAACTAGACTTTTAATTTTACGAACCCACAAAGTTACATTATATATAGTCGACATCTGAAATTGAATGCGCAGCTGTGAAAATTACTTCCTTCGAGGGTCGGTAACGTACCAGGTTCAAAATATTTCAGTTTTAGTTTAGGGAAACGGGTGACGTAAATATTGATATTGCAACCAGATGCGGGTGTTGCCCTCTGGCCGCACCAGTTACAGCGCACCCCGGAATGAGAACTGCTGGCGCCTGAGTAAGCCACTTTATCCAGTCGCTGGTCCTATTATAGTTTTCAAATGGAAGGAGTTCTGACCTGCAACTAATCAAATGTGTTTGCGCGCTCAGCGTTGCAACCTCGTTACGCCTACTCATTTTATATTTCTGTCTCTCTCGGACACTATCCTGGGCTATGCAAGTCTCCTTGGCGTTATACGTAAGGGAAACCAAACTGAATTTTTAAAACTTTTATTGTAATGCAGTTGATAAAATCAAAATAGGAACATTAACGACCATGGCTATTCGAATCGAATGCGTTGAGGCACCGAAGAAAGCTGTATGAGAACTGGTTTAGCAAGTATAGCAAGAGGGGCATAAGTAGCAAAATCTTTTGCCCAAATAAAGGGTTAAGACGCGAGAAAACAATCTTATAGTTCGCAGAAGATTAATCGGAGAACGAAAATGGGAAGTGCGATACACAGATTGCTTTGCCATTAATTTATTTAATATCTCCAACTGTGAAGGTGTGCAGTATATTTAATGTAAGAAAATAGACGACGATTTAAACTAGGTACGTTCTCTTTAATATAGAACATGGTAAAGTCGCTGTTAATCTCACATTATGGTACCTCGCTAAGTGCGTTTTTGTTCACATTTTGAGTTCTATTAAATATAATTTGCCATCAAGAACTGGGGAATTTTCTGAGCCAGTTTAAGGAAGGTATTTATCTCAAATACAGTGCGATCCATATAAACTTGAACCATTTCAATAGGCCATAACATTTGAACCAATAATATGACACACATGCAGCTTCGGGAGAGTATAACACGCAATTAGGAAATTACATTACACTATTTGCAACTCAGAGAAAATGTTGGAAGTGTCCTCCACCATGTGTCTCACCATATTCTCTGAAGTTTTACGGAGAGTATCCTCGCCAATGTTACTTATTTCGGTTAGAATGGATTCCTTGAGAAAATCAATTGTCCGTGTCTATTCTTTACACTCTTGTTTAGATACCTCCACAAGAAAAACTCCGGCGAGGTTAGGTCAGGGGATCTGGGAGCCACAGACCTTTTGAGATTATTCGATTATCAAAGAAACTGGTTACAAGTTCCATGGTGTCATTGGATGAATGGCACGTTGCTCCATCTTGCTGGAAATAATCTTCTCTCAATTCGATATCATCCAGCTGCTCCATAAATGTCTTGAAGATTCCCATATAAACTTCAGTTTCTACAGTCGTATCAAACAATATGGGACCAACGATCCATAGATCTATGTAGTACAAAACAAAGTTCACTGAGAAGATATTTAACGTAAAATATTATAGAAAGCAGTACATAAGAAATGTATTACGAACTTTCCGCATATTTTGTAAAGTGATTTTCCTACAGCAGCAAAAATTATGCTTTTAAACTACTAAAATAATATGCTCAAAGGAAGCATAACACTATAGGTCTCATCTACTACATGTTAGACTATACCTGTAAATGAAATACATGTGAGCGTAACAAATAGTGCATTATCCCTGAGTGTGTACGAACACTTATAATACCAAAACATGAACCTCTATAAACTCTAAAAGTTAAGTAATATTTGGAACATAATTACAAATTCAATAGATAATAAATATATACACAATTTAGTAAAACTACAAAAGGTTTGGGATAGAACACCAAGCAAGACACGCTTAGCTGTTAAAAATAATGATGAAAAGGCAATCAGCTCTCCCAGCAAATGTAGTTACCGTAAGTGGTGAGACCTCGTTGGGAACACTTGCTTTACATGAGTCGGGTTCATTAGAAGAGATACACTCAAATCGAATAGGGCACGCCCCTGATGGAGCATATCTTTAAAATCAGAAGCGGATGAATAGTCACACAAATTAGACGAATTGCATATTAGTTTACCTAGTGATCAGTCCACAAACCCTTGAAAGTCTAACAAAATGATTGATCCAGTTGCTTTCCAAAGTAGCTAGTCGTCCCTTCGTTGCTCAACTATAAACTTACTCAGTTTTCTCTCAGACTTAGCTGAAATTTCCCCTCTTTTTGTCTTAACTGTCCTTAGCTCGTCTTGTCTCGTCGCTGCTGGCAATCTGAGGAGCAGCTTTAGTTATTTTACTGCGTGCCCACCCTCAGTAGCGTGTTATCGCAGATACGTTAATTTTAAGAGAAAGATGTCTGAATGTCTGTTTGAAGATGCAAGGTCCATAAACCCTGTTGAGGGTCATTTGTCAAGTTCTGCTCTGAATGGTGGATAAAATAATTTAAAAACCAGTAAACTAAGGACTCAGCTTTATCTATTTTTAGCGGTTACTCCACTGTTATCTCGGATGCCCTCAAGCCAAGCAGGGAATATGTCACGTAACCCAACGACTTCTGGGGTCATAATCCTCAAGAGATATGAGCAAGGCGCTTTGAGAGGTTGGTAAATTGGAGTACAATTTAGCTACCTGACGTCTAATTTCATTCTCCACGTTTAGAAGACACGAGCTTTCGTGAAGTAGTCTCTCAGGGAATGAGCGGCCAACAGATTAGATGGCCTGAAGAGCATCGTTGTTCGTTGCTCTCCGCGGGCATACGCCAGATCTCGCAGGCGTATAGTATGAGGAAGATTATCAATGCTCGGAAACGAACAGGCTTCTCAGACTTGAGCACGCGGTACAGTGCAGCAGTGCCTGTGTCCTGGTGTTCACTCGAAGGGTGCTATAGACCGCGTAACAAAGGCGGAATGTTGCCGCCTGGGACATTTCCAGGTGTTTGTAGCTTGTGCCATTTGTTTTGAAGACTATTATTATGCAGGCTTAAGGGAGAATTGTATCGGTTTGTACCAAATTTATAAAATTTATGTTTCTTGTAGTATCTGATATCTAATGTTGGCATCTCAAGCATTCTCCCTTAGGCGACCCTTTTTTCAGTTCTGAGGGTTTCTGAGACACGTTTCGTTTGCTGAAAGATCATTTTCTGCTCTTGTAATAGTATTTATGATATTTGAGAAGTAAGTTGATGTTTATTAGCAAGTGAAAAAATTTAACGCCCGAGGTGTTAGCACCGAGAGCATGATTACACCAAACCTCGCTAGTCTCATATGTAATTTTATCCCCTACCTAAGAAAAAGTTGATTTAAATTATGAATTATAAAAATATTAATTTTTTACAAAGGATTTATATAGATGTTGTACATACTCTATCTCACGCTAGTTTAATCCTGCTGTAAACAACAAGGCGGAGCTGACTCAGCTCGCCACGTGTTAGACGCTACATGCACGCACATAAGTTTTGCAACACTAGCAGTGTGTATAGCAGCGCTAACTTCTAGACAATAAATAAATAAATAAATAGAGTTGGGTTACACATTAACTTATTAAATCTATGAGTTAGTTCATTTCTGAAAAAATAATCATGAACTTTACTGCGTAAAGCACTTTTAGTAAAGTCGTATTTCTCCAAGCGCTGTTTGTATTTACGCGATTTTGTGGTGTTCTTAGAGTTCCAGATACTTGCTGTTACATTCTAACACTATGTACACTACTTGTGGAAACACCAAGAAGATCATCAGTTTCTTTTTCAATGTTTTATAGGCGATTCTGGGTTTCTTTCTTTAAACACCGTGAAACAAGCCCCTCGCCACTTTTTAAAGGTTTGCCGCGATTGTGTTTTATTTCGGCGGAAGCACCGGCCTGCCCCATGATGAAAAGCTTACTGATTTTAAATTACATATACATAAATGTTCTTGGTCTTGTGAGATACGCAGTGTTAAGTATTAGAAGCAACTCCACACTATAAACAATAACATCTTAATCAGCATTCAACTCGATACAGACCTCGTTGTGAGAGAGCTGCCTGGTATAGGAAAGCAAAAATATTATATAATAGCAGTGTCCTTTAGTAATTGTTAAATAAAATGCAGCTTAATTTAACCTAAGTTAATCTTCTTCTTCTTCTCCTTCTCCTTCTCCTTCTCCTTCTTCTTCTTCTTCTTCTTCTTCTTCTTCTTCTTCTTCTTCTTCTTCTTCTTCTTCTTCTTCTTCTTCTTCTTCTTCTTGTTCACTCCATGGTTTGGGCATGTCGCCCGTTCCGGCTTCATAGATCTCTCCAGCGTTTCCTGGGTCGTCCTCTGTCTCTTCTTCCTTTTGTATTATATATAGTTTACTGCTGCATTGGGATATCTTCCATCCTCCATTCTTAATATATGTTCATGCCATTGTTGCCTTCGTTCTGATTTTTTGTCATGAATTGCCTCGATATCTAATTCCTTTCTAGTATCCTCATTTCATGTTTTGTCCAACATTGTACACCCTTTAACACTTCTTAAAAATTTCATTTCTGCAGTTTTATTTAAATCCTTTTGTGTTGGCACCCAGGTTTCGCTTCCATATAGTAAAGTTGGAATAGCCATTACCTTATACATTTTCAATTTTGTATCCTTTCTCACTCTGTTTTTAAAAGTTCTTTGAATTGCCCCACATATTGTTTGGAATTTGTTTACTTTTTCTTCTATATCAGCATTGTTTCTAAAACTTATATTACATCCTAAATATTTAAAACTCGATAAGAATTTTTGATCTTACATTATAATTTCCTTTAAAAGCCACAATTTTTGTTTTTTCTTCTGATACTTTAAAATTATACTTTTGTACTATATTATTTAGAATATACATTGATTTTAGCAGTTGATTTTCATTCCGATGAATCAATATTTGGTCATCCGCAAACAGCAGGGTATTAATATAAATATTTTCTTTTATTTTGATTCCTGGATCTACTAAAATCTTCCATTCATTTAGAATATTGTGACGATCTGATCTTAGTTTGTGAACATTAAGGAACACGTGGACAGGCCGAACACGGGGGCAAACAGAGTGGAACTACATGCTTTGGCGAGAGGTTGGGGTTTTTCTATAAAGGCTTCATTTCTCCAGAGGTAGGGTAAGGCTAATTAAATGTGGAATTCACTTAAGAATATTTACTACAACAAGCAGATTACAAAGGCGGCCATTTACCTGTCCAGAAGTGGAGTCGCCTACAGATACATGTTACCCAGCCAAGAGCCAATTCAAGAGAGAGCATCTATCGCTTACAAATTATTCATCTAGTCATAAAGGAGGGGAGGGAGTGACGTCACACCTACTACTTGAGTCACCAGAGTGCAATTAATACCGTCATTTGTGACATATATATTAAAAAGAGTAGGCAATAAGCTACACCCTTGTCTTAGTCCAGTATTGGTAGAAATTTGTTCTGTTAACCTATCCCCAGTATCAATTCTTTTAGTTGTATTTGTGTATATGCCTTTTATTTTCACTCACTCACTCACTCATTTATTTATTTATTTATTTGTAATTTACGTCCTCCAACATTTAGTCATATCGGACGATGAATGCAATGGGTGAAATGATGCTCAATGCGTCCGGGGTCCATGGAGCTTAGAGTTACCCGACATTCGTCTTTAAGGATAAGGGAAAACCCCGTAAAAACCTTATCCAGGTAACTCACCCTGACCGAGATTCGAACTCGGGACCTCTTGAACGGGATGCCTTTTATTGCATTGATAATATGTGATGGGTAACACTTACTTTGTAATATTTGCACAGTTTTGATCTATTTATTCTATCAAAAGCCTTTTCCAAGTCAGTGAATGCTATATGTGTTTGCAAATTCGTTTCCCTTCGTTGTTCAATTATTTGATTAAGGACAAATAAGTTGTCTGTACAGGATCAGCCTTTGCAAAATCCACTCTGCTCTTGTCCTATAAAACATAATACTGTGTATAATTTCAACTGTCTTCTGTCTAATCTTTATGTAGTACACAGAACACATCTATGTAGTATGTGAAGCAGAAAGATAAAATGTGGTGCTATTATGTTTATAAGAATCGAAACATTTGCATACTTTTTTCTCTTGGATATTAACTCGCACAGAGTAGTGATCATAAAACTACTTACAGTATTGTACTTAAAGGAGGGGTTTATCGTATACACGTCTATCTCTCTTCCCACCCAGTTGTTTACAGCAGGATTAAACTAGGGTGAGATAGATTATAGGTGTAAGATGTTATTGGAGGCTTTGAATAGCGCAGAATCTTGACTTGATGCAAAATAACAAATAGTAAACTCTATGTATAAAGGAGTGATTCAGTTGACGAAAGTTTTATACCCGAAGAAATTCGAGAATCAGCTCGAATTGCTAATCTTAGTCTGCTGGCAAAAATTTCATCTGCAATTTGTAACAAAGAATATTTATCTTTTTAAGAAATTCTTAAGTTCACATAGAGTTACAAATATTTGCGAGGAACTGATTAATAGCATACTTTTCAGAGAAATCACGGTTACTAAAATCATATAGTGGAAATTAATTGTTCTTTCACACTGGCCGTGTGTAGGCTAAATTGTGGAAACGTAGAGTCAGACTGAAAAATACCGGGAAAAGCACGAGTCAGTTGGAGAATTTAATGTCATATCGGCACGTTGGCCATAGTAGCTCAATGGTTAGACCGGCTGGAGGAGACCAGAACATCCGTAGTTCAAATCCCGGCTATGGCATTGAATTTTTCAGTCCGACTCTACGTTTCCACAATTTAGCCTACACACGGCCAGTGTGAAAGAAGAATTAATTTCCATTAATTGTACCTAATAGTGAATTTTTCAGTGTGGCTCTACGTTTCCATAAAATCATATAGTCTGTGACCGAAGTATTCCATGTTGGGATGTACATTGTCGATTAAAGACGTAGTGGGTATGAGCAAATATCTGAAGTTGAAATACATTTTAAAAAAGAAGTCATGTGGTTACAATTATGCCATGAAACTAGAATAATAAAAATATTTCTGTAAATTTTATATATCGTATATTTGTTTCTTATTTTCCAGATGGATAAAGAATAATTGAACATCGGACTAAGCCATCTACGAGGTACTCGATAGTCAAATGTCTGACGTATATTAGAGCAGGCGTTCCTCTTTTGTTTCGCAAATAATATCCTCTCTTTCATCCTACAACTTGTGATATTTCAAACAAAATAAACCACAATCTACCCACCGTCTATTGTTATAAATCAGTGGCGTATGCTGGGATTGTGACTTGGGCTATCACTAGGCGTACCAGATCTGCACAATGGTATTGTTCATTAAATGTTAACTTCACAAACAGCGCATTTAAGTCAATTGTTCTTGAAACAAGCTGTTAAAACAATTAAAAAAGTAAAACTAGCAATTTCACCATACCTGTTCATATGTACATGAATTCCAGTCATCTTTCTTTACGGTAAACTGCGTTATGAAACTATAAAAAGCAGTGCCGTATCATAATTAGCCAGAAATTGTAGCAATTCTATATAATTACCTTTATTTGATGACTCCTTACGTTCATCGTGTCCTCTAAACGAAGTTGTTGATCTTCTATGTTTATCCAAAGCTGTGATTAAATAAGCTAGATTTGCGAAATCCGTAGTATTTCAGGGTGATTTCTCAGTTGCAAACAACAAGCATGGCCAGCAATGAGCCAGACAGCCACTCATACTTATCATAATTACTTATACTAAAATACCTTTTATAAGGTTTCTTATCTTTTCCTTCTGTTCACAGTGCAGGTGCGGAAGAGCTGGATTAGGCCTTCCCTGTTTTATTATCACTAACTTATCCTCGTATTTAAACTGCGAGAATGGTCTTTCCAGTAATAGTATAATTACACATTCTTCACCCATTTCGGAGAATTAGCGCTAGCAACTGTCTTGGTACACTGTACACTACGAAATAAACAATACTAATACGGCTGTTGAGGACCGTAACAATCACACAATAATTGAAAACACGCTCTTTCTTGCCTTTAACTCCACGTGCTATGCAGTCGTGTCCGTACGGTACATTTCGGAGAAGCTCGTATGAGTGTGGCGATGTAAGTTTCCAAAGCCTTGACGTGTTGAATCCTGCATTCCTCCCCCATGTCCCTCACTGCCCTTTACCATAGATTAGACCGCTTGGCTCTCACCAAGGCGGCCCGGGTTCGATCCCAGGCGACCGCAAAGTGAGATTTGTGGTGGACAACACGGCGCTGGGGCGGGTTTTCTCCGGGATCTCCGATTTCCCCCGCCATCTCATTCCACCTGTGCTCCATCTTCATCTCATGTATCATCAGTGCCATCGCCTGCGGTGCCGTATGTAGTAAAAGCGGGCGTTAAACACTACACATTTCATTTCATTTACCATAGAGAAGGCTGCAACAGTAGCTACCAAAGCTCTGCTTGCCCCTCTGTTCAGTGACAGGGAACGAGAGATATTCCACCCTGCGCACTAATTCTTTATAGGGGAAACTGGATGGTATTGCAATTATTATCAATATTGCTTATTAATTTCTAGTTTACTTTAGATATGGGCTTCGGTGATAACTTTGATAGCCCATAATATACGCCACTGCTATAAATCCATTCTAATGTCAGTAAGGGACAAAGTCTCAGAATGGCAAAACGTCGAAAGCTTTTTGTCCTCGGAGAAGGATGACACTTCAGCGATATCTCTATGCTGAATCAAATTTTAACTTTATTATTCTGCTTGACCTGCTATATTGACTCTGGTAGAGATAATTCGACTCTTTGCAGAAATTTTTCATATCCGACAGTAAAAGGCCTACATTTCTGTAACAAAAGAATCGCGTAATGATGTTTTTCCCTTATGGTGGCGGATAAAGTAATTGTTTGTGTATATGGCTAAGAGGATTAATTTAATAAGGTACTGAAAGCAAACCTTGCTCTTCGTAGATTGAATGTGCATAAAGATAGCATTATAGTTTTATTTAGTTTCGAATTGTTAATCATTAATGTGCATACCAAACACAAAATGGCGTGGTGATATATTATGTATCACTATAACTTTCCAATATCCCACAGGTACAATTTGGAATACTGGTCATGCTTTAAAAATAACTGGTAATGTCGTACTATTAGTTGGTAACTATAAACTGCATATATGAAATGCTTTTATTAAAAATTAATTTACGTTATCTAAATTACAAATTGTCATTACAGGAGAGAGATATCGCAGAACCCGAACATAATGGCAAGTGGAATATCGATGAACTTCATGTAGCCGTGACAGCGTATTTAAATGGATAGCGTGGCTATAATCTTCTTAAATCAAAGGAACACGCAGAAAATAAAAATAAAACAAATGCACAATAAATCTTATTGGATAAAGTAAACCGTTTTGAATGAGCATAAATTAGAATTGGAACAACATACCGTGCGATCCATATAGATCTGAACCATTTCAATAGGCCATAATTTTTGAACCAATATTAGGACACACGTACAGCTTTGGGAAAATATAATACACAATTAGCAGATTACATTACACTATTGTCACCAAATTATCGGAAGGCACGACCGACTGGCAGCTGGGTGGGCGACAGGAGGCATTCAGACCACGCCAACCCATCTATCTTGTAGCGTTCACTGAGGGGGATGGTTGAAAAAGCATCACTAGCCGTTTCTTTCCCCCTCCCCCTGACGCCTGGAACAGTCGGGATGATGTTCCGCGCCGCAAAGCTTCCAGAAACAGCGATCTTCCTATATAAGGGCTGCAGTGGGCGAGTCAGTTCAGTTCTTGGCGAGCAGCCGTGAAGAGCGCAGTGCTAGCGAACGGATTGGAAGACTGCGTACGTGTATCAGAGCAGCTGTACGTAATTGCGAGTGTGGAGTGGACCTGTTACAGACGAACTGGTGGATTGTAATTGTGTGCGCTACGTAATTCTATGTAATCGGCAAGTGTTCCAACTGTAATTCGGTGGAAATAAGGAACTTTGAGTTTGTGCAATTGGACTTTTAATTCTACGAACCCACAAAGTCACACTATTTATATCTGAGAGAAAATGTTGGAAATGTCCTCCACCAGCATCTATCCATGTTTGTACTCGTCTCACCATATTCTCCGAAGTGTTACAGAGAGTATCCTCGCCAATGTTACTTATTTCGGTTCGAATGGATTCCTTGAGAACATCAATTATCCGTGGCCTATTCTTGCACACACTATTTTCAGATACCCCTTCAAGAAAATATCCTGTGAGGTAATAGGTCAGAGGATCTGGGGAGCCACAGAACTTTTGAGATTATTCGATTATCAAAGAAACTGGTTACAAGTTACATGATGTCATTAGATATATGGAACGTTGCTCCATCTTGATTGAAATAACCTTCTCTCAATTCGATATCATCTACGTAAAACCTCAGAGAATATGGTGAGACGAGTACAAACATGTATAGATGCTGGTGGAGGACATTTCCAACATTTTCTCTGAGATGTAAATAGTGTAATGTAATCTCCCAATTGTATATTATATTCTCCCAGAGTTGCACGTTCGCCCCATTATTGGTTTAAAAGTTATGGCCTGTTGAAATGGTTCAGGTTTATATGGATCGCGCTGTTTAGGAAGTCGAAGAAATTATGTTTAGCCTGATAATGTCAGATGTAAGAAATCTTATACTTGAGATAGCAGAAAGATATGGACTTTCCTACAATTTCAAACCGGCGAGCATATGGCCGACATAAAATAATTCTGTATATTTAAGAAAAGAAATTGTTGGACAACCGGAGGGCACAGTCATTGCTGGGCACGAGCGTTCAATAACGAAAGAGTGCATCAACTTTTTTAATCTTCTTGAGACCTTGTGTCAGGAACTTTGTATCGATGCAACAAGTGTATACAGTGGGTTCCAAAAGTACAGTCCAGTACAAATGTGGTCAAAGATATAACCGCAGCAGTGGCGCCATCTCCACAAAGAAGCTTCTTTAAAACACAACTCGTTAAAGTGAAGCGTGGGTCTGTGGATTCTGTAATGAAGTCAGAATAGAAAAAAATAAGGTGCATGAAATGTGAAATTAAGATCCATATAAAGGGTGGAGTGGTCAAGAAAGATACGAACAGTATTACTGCGATGCTTGCAAATAGCTACCCATCATAATTGAATCAAAATCAAGTACAGCAGTTTTATATTCTTTTACTGTTTTAAAATGTAAGCATGAAAAAGCTCCGTCCAGTTTAAGAACCCACTGGTACAAATTAGGAAACCAATCCTCTCATTTGGACAACCTGTATACTTTCTGAAATATAAGCTTTTATATACTTAAACGTGTTGAGTTTGAACTTTTTAGTAGAAAATCTTGAACAATGCTGTACCCATCACTTTCAGAATATTACTCATATTCTAAAATGGTTATTTAGGATGTCATAAACAAAATCAAAGTACTTTGCCCTAATTTCTCTAAAGGGCCGACAGACAAGTGGAACGGAATGACTTATCTCTGAATGCTTGAAGGCCAGAAAATCCTGCGGTGTTGTCATATTTCATTCCCCGTAAGAGAATTGTGACGAGCACCAGGTGAATCCATCTCTAATAAATAATATTTGTGCTAACACAAAAATTCAAAATTTGCAAAATGTGATCGATGTAGAAGGTAATGAGTAATTTGTCTCATAACTGTAAAACTCCCATACTTTTAGCTCGAGTACTTTTCATAATATACAAATAAATAATATACCAAAATTCTATAAAGCCACATCGCAACGTAAGTTCCATAATGATCATCATTATTTGTTGATATATATGTGTCTGCATGTGTTTGCACGAGGGTCCGTCAAATGAAAACCTTAAATTTGTAATAACAAATTGAAAATTCTTGCTGTTGTCCTGTAAGTTGTTAAACGTGCTACAAACAGCGTGCAGAATGGCCTATAGGTGGCAACATAGTACAGATGCAAACATACCGTCGCAGTATCAGTATAAAGATGGCCGCCCCACTTACGACTTGCACCAGAGAAGAACAACGTCCTGTTATACGTTTTAGCGTAAAGAAGATGTGAAACCTATTGAAATTCAATGACGAATGAAGGTTCAGTATGGTGTTGCAAGTTTGCCACAGCAGCAAGTCTACGAATGGAGTAGAAGTTCGCAAATGCTGTGACTTCAGTGAAAGATGCTCCACGTCCCGGTCAGGCACAATGAGTTGTGACTGCACAGAACATGCAGCAGTTGAAGCCATAGTGAAGGAAAAACGCCGAGTGACACTGAAATTACATTACAGCATGTTTATATATTAGTCATGGGTCAGAGGTATGCCACGCGCTGCATGAGTGGTTGTGCGGACCACCAAAAGATTTCTTTTCTAAAGGCATTTATGCACTTTTTAAGCGCTGGAGGACTTGCATAGAACATGGCGGATGTTTTTTTTTTTTTTTTTTTTGTAATTTACGTCCTCCAACGTTGTCATATCGGGCGGTGAATGAATTAGGTGGAATGATGCTCAAATGAGTCCAGGGTCCATGGGGCTTAAGAGTTACCTGACATTCGTCTTGAAGGACGAGGGAAACCCCGGAAAAAACCTTATCCGGGTAACTCACTTTGATATTCGAACTCGGGACCTCTTGAACGTGAGGCAGACATGCTACCATCTACGTTACCGAGGCGGGCAGAACATGGCGGAGATTATGTTGAAAAGTCATACAGCTGTGTACCATTTCTGCAGAACAAATAATATTTATAAAAATATTTAAGGATTTCATTTGATTCACCCTCGTAATTACTCAGAACTGAAATGGTAAATATTGGTATGATGTTTTAGAAGAATTACTTTGAACAAGCCAGGGTGTTTGTTAAATTCTAGAGAGAGCAAACTTTACTTTCTGACAGCCTGTAGAGTGCTGCATCTGCAGAAGGTGAGCCGTCATATATGTTTGTTGTTACTTTGTAATCGGTCTTTATTTACCCTAGATAGTTCCAATCAGCATTATTTGGTTGTTCTGCTTAAAGCGAGTAAAAGATGTATCAAATGGATCAACTTGTAACTGAAATGGGGTAATGCGCCTGCCCCCTTAACATCACCCAATCTAGTCCAATGGAATTAGTCTGCGAGCGAATAAAACGGTGTTTTCAAACAGAAATAACACTTTAAACTGACTGATGCATGAAGAAATAGACAAGGCTAGGAAAACAGCACGAGGTATGCAGATAAACTACAAGAAGTCAGCTTTTTGAAAGAATAATACTTAATACTAATAATTTAAAAAGAGAAATCCAGTGTTAGCAAATCACAGTGTAACACTAATTTTTTGGAGTGAATAAGAATGGTTTTAGAAACAGATCACGTAAGTACGGACGTTATTGGATAGCGATGCTTAGCACAAAGGGCTTAAGTTAATAAAACAGTATGCAATTCTAAAATTTGCATCCTTTCCTTTGTGTGTTCTGTTACAGTGTTACGGAAGTGTGATCAATAATTATCGGCAGTCTTAGTGCTTAACACCGTTTTTGGGTAATCTGGAATTAGGAGTTAAGGCTAGGAACGCTCTGCTTAGCATCTCTCGGATTCAGCTCGTCAGTTGCATTATGATTATGATTACAATGATTAGAGCTATAAAATAATATCATCATTATTGAAATAGCTATGGTAAATGGTAACATACTGATACAGTTAAATATTAAAACATAATAATTCTATAGTTACAGCATCTGTTGATACGATTCAGAGGTAGTTTAATCGTACTACATGAAAAAGCGTGGAGGCGTATCGGAAAATATATGAACATTGCAGTTGTTTACGCAAGCCTATCGCACATACACGGCGAGTCAGTATATGGACACTATTCAGATGCCAGCGTGTTATACACCAAGTGAATCAGCCGCACCTTATTCGTTTGCAAGTTAGGCCACCCATCAAACGGCACGTGAGCCTTAGTCCAGTGCTGCTCTTACTAAACAGTATTGCTTGATGTTCTTAGAAAGAGAATGCGTAAAATTCAGAGGAATAGCGGTTTAAAGGACATATCTTACTAATCGCTAAATACACCTAAAACATACGACTCCTTAAGTGAGAGCCAGTTCCGGTTACCAGGGGATTTTAAAAACTATTTATTAGAGTATACAGGGCAAAGTAATTTAGTAAACGCTTCGGAAAATTAGACCTATCATATCAGTACACTGACGTCAGCCAAAAAGAAAATGGCAGGTTCTTGTTCTTAGAGCAGGGATTGGCTGCCAAAAATTAGGAAAACATTACAGACAAGCCTCATCCGTACAGTCAAAACGGACATATTATTAAACAACCGTTTATTTACATTTTTGCTTAAACTACGTCTCTTGCAACTCAACATCCATAAGACTTTTGTCATTTATGTAATAATATTAAAACACCCAGTAAATGATTAAAATTGTCTTAAAAGGCTAAATCAAGCCCGAGAATTCGCGAGGTGGCAAAGGTATAGCGCCAGGCATACAAGTCGTACTACTGAACCCCCTTTCAGTCGTCTCGAAATAGCTCACCTGTACCCTAACCCTCAATGACACAGGTTCGAGTCTGAGCACTGTAATTATTTTATATGTTTATCAAAACTTGGAAACCGAATTCACAATAATATAATTACAAAGTTCCTGAGGGTGTGCTTTACCCAACAAGGTCATCAGTGCAACCACTTGCTTCGTTAGAGTAGTCGTGTTCCAGGAGTAGAAAAACGTCATTTCAGCATCACAAAACATACCATTTTGAAACGACATTTTTAATAGCACGATAAGTCTATGTCCTCCGCCGTGGCGTAGCGGGCTAAGGCAGTATGCGGAAAGCGGCCCGGGTTCGATCTCACCCATGTGGTGCGGATTTTAGGTCCCGGGTATAGGACCGGTGCCCACTCAGCATCGTGAGGCAAGTGAGAAGCTTACGCTAGGTAAGCGGCCCTGGTCACGGAACCAACGTTCCGGCTGGGGGATGCCGAGATGCTGACCACATCTCCTCCCCGTATCGATTGAATGATCGTCCACCTCTGCCGGGCGTAAGTGGGCGTGAGAACGACAGTCGGGTTGGTAGCCCTTAGCCCTCTAAGGGTTGTCGCGCCATGGGTTATTTTACAATAAGTCTATGTCTGCATGTGTTTAACTTCCACGTCAAACTCTTATACTGCCATTCCCTTGTTTTCTATATTCAAATGTATATAAATGATCTTTATTTCAATTGCACCTACCTATAGGTGTACTTAACTACCTACTTGTAGTCCATCAAAGAAATATCAAACAGTACTATAAAATATAAATATAACAACAATTTTCAGAATAATACTTGTAAATTTTGAGTATTACGTGGTTTAAAAAAATTAGTACACACATGCAGGGCATTTGAACTGCCTTCACAGTAGACAGATGACAGCAGTTTTGCGCTAGTTCCAACTAAGCTACCTAGTAACATCTGAG
Organism: Mantis religiosa; assembly: GCA_030765055.1. Taxonomy (NCBI): domain Eukaryota; kingdom Metazoa; phylum Arthropoda; class Insecta; order Mantodea; family Mantidae; genus Mantis; species Mantis religiosa. The sequence continues at coordinate 333,006,956 of CM060948.1, forward strand.
ATAAACATTCCGCCTAACATATAGAATTCGCTGGTTCCAGTGAACATTTGAAGACGTGCGAACGTCAACTATCTAATTACAAATATACTACAGGCGATGTGATAACTTCTATATTAGTACTAATTACATCGAGTGTTTAACATTCATTTTATACACGCGGGTAGAACCTAGTAATGGGGTCGATGTTTTCATGTTTGAGTATAAAATGCGGATTGCATAAAACTCGAGAATAAGGGCCATCTGACTCGACTGGTATATTGTAACCAGGAGAAAGAATAGGAAATCAGAATCAGTTTGTGTCAAGCGACAAAATGGTCAGCTGCAAAGGTAATTTGCATTTGTATATAATAACTAATTGCCTAACTTTTCATATCAGACACAGCTCTGTTTTTTGTTTCAACACGTACAAGATACTAATACTTCACTCTTCGAGTAAACAAGATGACAAGCGAATGTAGCACTGTCACTGAATGACAATACGCCTCAACGCTCTGTCGTGTAGTACATGCTCAAACAGTTTACAACTCATTTTAAATAGCTCGTTTATTAGCCTTCATTAAATTATGAGTCAATATAACTAATGTTGACTACAGTCACATCTCACAGTTCACCAATGCAGTAACCAACAGCAGATCCTTAAGCGAACCTAGTATAGCCAGCGTCAAAGGTAACGCATACACATTACTTTGGTATGAGTACGTGATGATAGAAGTAAATAAAGATAATTACATTGTTACTCGAATTTTGAAAACTCACCAGTAATTTGTGGGAAGAGCGAATAGTTTCCAGTTTTCAGGTTAAGCTAACACCTCAGCTTACCTGAAATGAAAAAAATACATTTTATATGAGTGAATTTAATATATACAATGAAAGATATGTATTATATCATAAGTAGTTACAGAAAGTATTTTATTCTATTCGTGAAATCATCGCAAATGCTCATTTTGAGATAACTGAACTCAAAGTAAACAATTTTCTCCACCATCTACATAATAGTAGAGAGGATATTGCCTTAAATCCAAAACTTCTTAACCAGAATACATTACAAATACACCTTTTGAGGTTACTCCAATTCAAGACAAGAGTTTTTAACTCTTTACAGGTAAATTAATCAATGTACTCAACTCGAAGATGCACTGGAGATACACGTTTTCAGAGAACCCTGCATGAAAAATAAAATTTTAGAAAAATATTTGGTATGTATGAGCATAACTATAAACCAAAATTCGGTTAAATATGAAAATTGGCATCTAAGATCAGAATCTTACAAGAATTCGATAGAAATATTTTCTAGAAAATATCCACTCCAAATTTTAAATGGAAGAATTTGGTATTCTCAAAAATTGTTGTAAAGATTTGGTTTAAAACATTTCCTGCTTAAGAGGTCTTCAGGAGAAATAAAATGTACAAATACACAGCTTATGTTAAATTTCTTTCCTTTTTTTCTGGCATGGACTTGAATTTTGAAGTACCTACTTAGTTTTCTCAATTGGGAAGTCGTTATTCAGTTTTTCATTCTGATAATTTAAAAGGAATATAATTTCAAAGTCATCAAACAGTGCATAAGACGTAAAAGATTTGTCTATTATCTTAAAGCCCACTACATACTCATATTCCTATTTTATCTAAATGCAGCAGGATGAATTTTACTGGCCACGGAGACACACGGATGTCTCTTAATTGTTAGGAACTTGAAGACCTGTCCCATCGCCGGAGATCTCTAGATAAAGTGACCAACGACCCGTCGACCAAGCAGCCCTCAAGGGGAGTACGACACCACCATGAAACGTAGAAGTACATCTGAAGTATGAGATGGAAAAGAAACAAAGGAGAAATAGTTGAAGGGGTATTGTGGGAGATTTAAAAGCGCCACAGCATTTCCTACAGACCAAGGTTATCTACGTAATAACCAGGTCACAACAAAGGGAAACGAACCTTGGACCTCCCGAAAGACAGCCTATTGCATCACCGCGGAGCCACACGAACTAAATTAAAAATTGCATAGAGGCAATTCCTTCTCAAAGTGATTAAATTTTCAATTCCATCTAATTTGGATCCTCGAGCAATTCATTTTTGCAGAGAGTAAATACGAAACTGATGCTGCGACATAGGGACCATTGCCCAAGGTTATCGGGAGGTCAGCGTTGGGCAGTTGGAAAATTAAGCATCATCCCACCGTCTTCTTTTCCTTCTCCATCTCCGAATGGTTCCTCTACTGCCCAGCCTATGGATTCTGCTTCGGCGCCATCGCTGAATTCTCTCTCTGATCTGGTCTTACAGTTATTCTCCTATTTTCGTACTCTGCTCACCCCCATTCTACCACAACTTACCCAGCTACTTAGCTTTCCTCTTCTTTCTTCATTTCGCAATGACAACACGTAATCTCATCAGTCTGGAAAAGCTAACCCTCCTTAATTGGACTGCTAACGGTCTCCGTGCCAAACAAGCGTCTTTCGTCGCTTTTCTCACCATGCATAATATAGATATTGCTTGCATCACTGAAACGCACTTTCTTCTGAACGAGATGTTCTCACTTCCTGGCTATAAAATATATCGCCAAGACCTTGTAACTCAAACAGCTTCCGGATGTGTTGCCATTATAATAAAAGGCACGGTTATTTACGATGCAATATTTCTACCAGTTGTTCCTGCACTTGAAGTAGTAGGCCTTAAGCTATTCTAGTACGGCTGGTACTGATCTCATTGTTATGAGTGCTTATAAACCTCCTAATCATAGGTTTAATAAGTAATATCTTTCGCTGTTATTGCCTCCAGACTGTAGCACTCTCCTTTTAAGAGACCTTAAATGCAAACGTTCTTCCTGGGGATGTAGATCTATCAATCCAAATGGTTGCCTCCTCTTTAACATGTGAGATATTCATGGGCATACTGTCTCAGCTCCATCGGATCCTTTTTATTATCCTAACAATCCTCTGCACACTCCTGACAACCTTGATATTGGTCCTCATAGGAATCTTTCTCTCCCAACACACCTGTCTGCTTTAACCGAGCTTGATTCCGACCACTGCTCTGTTGTGACTACTTGTCAACTCTCACCTGCCACGTTGTCTTCAGTTCTTAGACTCATCAGTTGTATTGTGACTTTGTGGGTTCGTGAAATGAAAAGTCCAATTTCACCACTCAAAAATGTTCTTTATTTCCACCGACTTACAGTTGAACACTTGCCAATTACACAAAATTACGTACTGCACACAATTACAATCCACCAGTTCGTCCGTTACAATTTCACTTGTACTCGCGATTACGTAAACTCCGATGCACATACACAGTTACGTAAAGTCTTCCGTTGCACAATCTTCTCGTTCATTAACACGGCGCTCCTTTGCTAACACGTCACTGACTAACACACTGACTGACTGTCTCTCTGAAACCCTTTTTATAGGAATGTCACTGTTTTTCTAGAAGTCTCTGGTTTCCCACCCGAAAGTTCCGGAGGGCAGGAGAAGGGGAGAGAAGCGCCTAGGGACAAGCGAAATTTCCCTAACCACCCCTCAGTTAGTGACAGAGACTAATGGGAGGCGTGGCTCGGCGGCCTTTGGTTTCCTCACAGCTGTGGGCCTCATGCCTACCGCTAATTGGGTGACAGTATTGAGAACTGGGAAGCTTTTCAATCTCGGCTAGATGCTACCTTAACTTCTTATTCCCTGGCGACTTTTTAGGACATTGATACTACAATAGAGCAATTCACTACTACACTGTGCAACTGTGTACGGCTTTCTACGTCACGCCATACATGGCGCAACTCTCCACGTTCTTTGCCAATACCCATTCTACGTCTTATTCAGGAGAAAAATGCTATTCGTTGACGATGGCAACGGAAACGATAACCCTGGTTACGTAGGAGACTTAACAATTTGATACACTTTGTCAAGGTTCAGCTGGAACGCTATCGTCTACAAACCTATCAACATCATATGGTGACTTCTTCTCCACATGACCACACCCAGTGGGATGCTACCAGATGGATTCCTTGCGAACCAACCGTGATTCCTGCACTCTCAGACGGGACCAATCTTGTTACGGACGTCGCGGCTAAGTGTGGCATACTGGCTGCACATTCCGAACAAACGTTTGCTCTTCCCATCACATCACCCTGCTCTGTAGCTATAGAAAATGAACACTGTGCCCAAAACCAACGAGCTACAGTTCCACACCGAACTTTTTTCACTAGTGCTCGGGAACTATTCCGTCTCATTCGCCGTCTTCCGCACAAAAATCGCCTTCTACCCTCAAAAACCCCACCAAAACAGAAATGATGTGAAATAATAATGGAGATGAAGTGCAGGAACAAAAAAAAAAAGAAAAAAGCCCCCTAGCCTGTGCTAATCACAGACCAGGGGGGCTCCCTTTTTTCTCTTTCAAGTCCAGCACCTATTTTATACGCTGGACTTATTCAATCTTTATTTGTTCTTTATACATACACGAATTGACATTTTATAACAAAATAACATAGAGACAAGGAGAACAATAACAATTTTAACTAAACTAAATTGTAAAACTCTCTGTATTTTATATACGAAAACTTATCAGCTAAACTATTTATTAATACAAAGGTATGCTTTTTTCTTACTAACTCAAACATAGGTTTATTTCTAAGATGCCATAGAATATTTGCATTTTGACATAATCTTAAAGGGCATTCCCAAAGGGACTGTTCTGGTGTATCCATCACTCCACAACGACAAAGATCACTTACAGTTTGGCCAAATCTATAAAGGTGCACTCCATACGGTCCATGCCCGGTAATGTAGTGTATAAACCCTCTTGAAGGCTTTAAGAATCTAATAGATTGACGTTCTCTAACACATGGGTAAAAGGAATAAACCCATCTACCAGTACGTAACCCATCCCAGATATCCTGTCATTCAGTTAAAATAACATCATCTAATTCAGATTCATCAGTTATCCTACTTCCCACTTGTTGACTAGTTCTTACTACATTACCATGACGTAACTAATATCGTGCACACCTCTTTCGCAGTTCCAAATCAAGTGGTAGTAGCCCCAGGATCTCTAGTAACGCTTCACTAGTGGAGGAACAGGAAATTCGGAAAATGTTGTTATAACGTACCCAGCATTCGCCTGGCGACCACGGAAACTACCGAAAAACCCATGAGTCACGTAGGCTGGCCACGAGAATCGAACCTGGACCTCCCGATTGCGGGCCACAGACAAACCGCCTAAGCCATCCTAATTGGTGGCTTATTACCAACAATGTTATTCAAAGTGGTTTAGAGCTATAATATAAAAATTGTTAAAACATATTCCATGTTTGCGATGGGGCGGGGATTTTCTTCAAAAATTGTGTGCCTTCTTAGAAAATGTGAAGTTAAATATTAGGTAGGTGATAGCACGTCTTCCTCACCTTCAAGAGATCCCCGAGTTCGAAGGGTGAGCTACCTGGATAAGGTATTTTCCGTAGTTTTCCCTTATCCTTAAATACGAATGTTGGGTAGCTGTAAGCTCCATGGACCCCGGACTCATTTGAGCATAATTTCACCAATTTCATTGTTCGTCCGATATGACTTAATGTTGCAGGCCGTAAATTACAACAAAAAGATCACCTTGGCATTTATTAGAAATTAGTTTTGGAGTAATTCTAGTCACAAAAGCAGATACACTCCAAACACATACCTATTACTAAATGCTTTTTACTCAAACGACCTAAAGTATTTTAGGCGCAATCACGACCTTACATTTTTGAGCTGAATGCATAAGCTTGGATTTATGGAAAGGGAGGACGTAGAGTATTTCCAGGCGAATGCACAGATATAGAGCTAAACGTCTATTATTTTCCACAGATGCAACATCAAGTAAAAACCATATTATTGAGTTGTGGTGAAGGAACCAGTGACAGTTGTCTATGTAGCACTTAAGCTGCCCAGATCATCTGATGGCTCCAGAAACTGACACAAGACGATTTGCAGAAGCCCCTAGAGAGGAGCTCTACAAGGAGAAACAGCTTCACCGTTACATAAACTTAATTTCCTACGCGTCTTCTCCATTTTATTTCTCAGGAGAGATTACACTTTCAAGCTTTTTTTCCAAACAATTTCGGAAGACATAACTTCTTCCAGCTGCGTGCACCTTATCTTTCTACAAAGACCTGTAGGGCGAAATGTAGCTTTCACATTATTAAACAGAAATACATCCTCTGAACCTAACTTAAATATCGTATCATGTCCATATATTGGCGTCATATACGCGACCCGAAAGAACATGCGCCTTCTTATTCTACTATCAATACAAATACCACTATAGTGTGATCCACATAATCCTGAACCATTTCAATAGGCCACACCTTTTGAACCAATAACAATTTTTGAATGTTTCGAGCACTTCATGAGGCAATTCCTACCAATTTTGGGTTGAGAAAAACAAATATGACAGTGAAAATCTTTTATTAGCTCTAGTTTCTATGATATACACAAGGTGGAAGTATTACGTATTAACGGATTGAGAGAAAAGGATAAATTTTAATTACATACATGATAACAATAAAAGTGCATTTGATATTTTTAACTGCTAATTACATGCTAAGAGTTCTAAATTACTGGAAAAATACTTCGCAGATAGTCGTGTCTTAAGAGAATCATGTGCTGGTCTATTGACTTCGTCATCTTTTAGCTTGCCTCTTGTGATGAAGTTCCGCAGAATCCCTATACATAGACCAAGCGTTACTTCATTCCATCGGCCCTGATATCTTTGTTCCATAACAGAAATGTCCTGATGGAATCTCTCCCCATGTTCATCACTAACAGCTCCACAACTAGGAGGGAAAAAATCTAGGTGGGAGTGGAGAAAATAGATCTTAAGGGACATGTTGTATCCAAGGTTACAGTATTTTTGCAGGAGCACTGTCACCAAATGCTTGTAGTTGTCATCTCTTTTGTTTCCTAAAAATCCATGAACAACACCCTGGAAGGCTTCCCAAGCTTCCTTTTCTTTCCTCTCCAAAATTTGGTCAAATGCAGGACCCTTTACAAGTTCTCTTGTTTGTGGTCCGACAAAAATGCCTTCCTTAACCGTAGCATCACCTAATTTCCAAAATTTATCTCTGATTGTGTATTGTTATCTGACAGGTGTGCCAACTCCAAAAAGTTCCACCAAATTTAAAATCTTCACTCTAAAAAATGAGATGTCACTTTATCTTCAAAAAAAAGAGCTAATATATCATTTTTATGGTGATTTTTTTTTTAATTCAGCAGGTGGAAATACATGTAAATTCACTATTTTTAAGCCCGAAACACTTTCATTGTTGCCTAGTGTAATAGGACACAGGTGCAACTTTGGGAGAACATAATATACAATTGGCAGATTACATAACACTATTTACATATCAGAGAAAATGTTGGAAGTTTCCTCTACCAGCATCTATACATGTTTGTACTCGTCTCACCATATTCTCTGATGTTTTACGGAGTATCCTCGCCAATGTTACTTTTTTCGGTCGAATGGATTCCTTGAGAACATCAATTGCCCGTGGCCTATTCTTGTGTACTCTAACGACAACATGGAACTTGTAACCAGTTTCTTTGATAAACGAGTAATTCCAATTGTGTTTACCATCCTTAGAAGGAACGGATGAGGTGAAGGAACTGCTGGAGGCTGTAGCCGACAGAAAGGCGTAGAGGGTTGGCTTGAGGATTTGATGACATCTCCGCTCAATGTGGAACCTATGTGCGGAATATTGCCGGAACATTTTGACATAATAACCAGACATGGGAGCCCGTACACCTCTAAAGAGATATGAAGTTTACTAGTTTTGCAGTATATAACTGCTGACGTCAGTCTCGGGGACAACACGCAGGAATAGCCGGTTTGCAACGCATAGCTTTAGTTTCATTATAACTACTGCTCGCCACGCAGGTAGACCTGCCTTCCAGGGAGTGCACGGTGTTTGACATAGTGTTAATAGCATTACTTTCACAACAATTATGACAATATGCTTTTTTTAAATCAAAAGTTTTGGGTATTATCAACAACCATTAAACAGCTTCAAGAATGTACTTTCGAGCATTTTAAGGCAGGCGAGGAGGCGTCTGCAAAAATTAACATTATACAGAATGCACCGCCTACTAAACGAGCAAAAAATGAGTATTCAACACAAAAATACTGGATTTTCAGTGCGTCATAATATAAGAAATAAATTAAGTCTAGGACAAACACATGAAAAGGATTGGTACTACTGTCCACCAACGCAAATTAATTCCCTGAGAGGAATGTGCCATCCAGTGCTACCCTTACACAGTGGGATAAGGACAGCGAATATGTGTGACAGAGAAAGCATGCTACACAAGGAGCAAAACCGTTAAAAACATATGCCCTGTTCACTCTGTAGACTAAAGCCGAAAAGATTTATTCACAATAGTAGAAGCTGTCAGAATGTTTTTGAATAGTCTATGTAACTGAGCTGTACACTGTTTTTTTTAAATTGTCGTCGTTCGACATTAAGTCATATGGGACGGTGAATGAAGAGGTTAAAATGATGCTCAAATAAACCCAGGGTCCATTGAGCTTAGAGCTACCCGACATTCGTCTTTCAGGATAATGGAAAACCCCGGAAAAGCCTTATCCAGGTAACTCACCCTGACCGAGATTCGAACTCGGGACCTCTTGAACGTGAGGTAGACACCCTACCGAGGCGGGCAGGGAGGATGTGAGAACCTTCTTCCATCTCAGGCCCCGGAGACTTTCTTTGCTGTGGTATACTGTACTCATATGCACCATTAACGCCATGTCACATTGAACGACCTTTCCCCCAGTATTTTTACATTGTTTCAGTTGCAAGGGCAGAAAATTAACATTCGACAATTTACGAATGTGCATGGTTGTTCAATCTAATTTCCACATCTAAAGCAATGAGGAGGGTGGCATATTGTAACGTAGGTTACATTTTGTATCCGTACGTGAGTGTACACACACAGCACATCGGTATACTTGTTGACACGGACGTTTGTTGATGTCGCGTTTGGCCTTGTATAGTACCTGTGCGCGCACATTGATTGCTAAGGTGTACGGGATCCGATGTCTGATAACACAGCATAGCACGGCGGGATTGTTTACCCCTGACGGGCATACGTAAGGAGCGCTGGCATAGAGCTGACGAGGGATGTCCAGCAGCTAGTTGTAAGGGGTAACATACTTCAGGTTTGGACGTTGGAGTTTTATTCCACAGCAGACTTTTGGTACACATAGTTTATACAGGTGTCTCTAAAGCCATTATCCATTTCAATGAAAACGCAGTATTTTGTTTCTTTTGTTTTCGGATGCTGGTATCTTAGTGCAAGATGTTTAGCACAGAAGAACGGGTTACCAATGTATGTACACGGGTACGCGAATTGTCATATCAAGACGCCAGAGCGGAATTTACCCGTAAATTCCACAAACCAGCCCCATGAAGGGCACACATTCGTCTGCTTGTGCACAAATTTAAGCGTACCGGTAGTGTGTGTGATGAGACACATCCTGGACGACCACACGTCTTGGCAGAAACAGTGTAGCAGGTTCAAATTGCCAGTGATAGGAGTCCGAAGGCATCAATTTGACGCCTCAGTGGGAATTGAACGTCCCTCGCAACACAGTGTGGAAATTTCTACGTTTCACTCTACGAAAACGCCCATATCACATTCAAGTTCTGCACCATCTTGAGGACGAGGATTTTGCCTGTCGTCGGGCAATGTGTTATGACCTCCTGGAATATATAGAGAATGAGAATTTAATGGACAATATTTTATTCTCCGATGAAGCCACTTTCCATGTTTGTGGGAAAGTGCACAGACACAACAGCCGAATATGGACATATGAAGAACGACGTGAGGTATCGGAGTGGGAACGTGATACACCGAAAGTCAATGTTTGGTTGGGTATGACAAACGCAAAACTGTATGGCCCACTTTTCTTTGCCAAAAGCTCAATAACAGGTAACATCTACCTCAACAGGCCGCGCCGTGGTTCAGTGGTTAGACCGCTTGGCTCTCACCAAGGCGGCCCGGGTTCGATCCCAGGCGAGCGCAAAGTGAGATTTGTGGTGGAGAACACGGCGCCTGGGGCGGGTTTTCTCCGGGATCTCCGGTTTCCCCCACCATCTCATTCCACCGGTGCACCATCTTCACCTCATGTATCACCAGTGTCATCGCCTGCGGTGCCGTATGTAGTAAAAGCGGACGTTTAACACTACACATTTCATTTTCATTTCTACCTCAACATGTTAAAACTGTTCCTTGAACCGCAGCTTCAAGGGGATGGCCTACTGGATACACTTGTGTTTCACCAAGATGGTGCGCCTACATATTTTGCAAACATCGTCCTTGATTACCTGAAGAGAACCTTCCCAGGTAGATAGATAGGCAGAGGTTCGCCTCGGCTGTGGGCTTCCCGTTCACCGGACCTTACTCCTTAGACTTTTTTGCATGGGGGTACATCAAATCTAAAGTGTACTCTAGCAAAGTGAATGGTCTGCCTGAGTTACGGAATCGTATCAGGGAAGCAGCAGGTCGAATTACGGTTGACATGTTACAGTCTACATTTCGTTCCACTACCGAAATATGACGTATGTGTTTTGAGCTAGATGGAGGTCATGTAGAAGGGCACTAGAATATGTGTAACACTTCCAAATAATATTGATTTTTCAATCACTGTCTTCCGTCATTGAAATGGATAGGGACTTTAGAGATACCCTGTATACAACAGACGTTATGTCATCAAATTTTCAGGTGCGTAGCGGAGTGAATACACTGATAGTTCCCTTGTAAGTTTGATGACCTTCGGACCGGTCGGAGAAGGCTGCGGAACCGTCTAGATGGCACAGAGAAGGCCGTAATCTGAGAAGATCATTACAGTGAGGATGCTTACCTACAATATGGATGGGGAAGCGAAATGGTGGTATCGGAGAAACCACGTCAGATTACCTTGAGCAATCAAATCTAGGTTTCCTGAACTGGCTCACTGGTTTACGGTATACACAAAATAAGCCTTCTGTCAATGTCCATGGTCCATCTTGCGCGAGAAGGAATATTTTCATCTCAAGTTAATCCGATTATTGTTGAAGTACATGATGCGCGCGCATCTGTCCCACATCTAAGGTCAGGGAGGGGAACAGGACTAAAATACCACAGAGGGCCTGACACATGGTCCAGGTATTTCGGCTAATCTTCCCCTCCTGGTTAACATCTAAATGTCTCATTTCGCTCTTGGTTGCTGTGCCCTAGTATTTGGCTCAACAACTTCTAAATACAAACCTCTTACTTTGGGTTCTCACTACAGACCTATTGTACTCTATCAACAAATGAATGCCAAGATTTCAAAGCAAACTTTCACACTCGAACAAAAGAGAACTTCTAGAAAACGTCACTGTATGTGTAACTCAAACACGAAAATTCAGTTACATACTAAACTTTGCGTTTAAGTTCTTCCAGCAATGAGATTTAAAATATTTTGCAAAACATTTAACCAACATACATGGAACATTTTTCGAACCTTTCAAAATCCTTTTGGAGTTAATAATTTCGCTGATTATTTCAGTTAATTAATGGAATTTAATCCTTTCTCCACACTAGCCGTATATAGGCTAAGGTTTCTGACAGATAGTGAACATGAAAAATTCAATGTCATGGCCGGGATTTGAACCATGGATATCCTGGTTTCCATCCAATCGCTCTTGTCCATTGAGCTACCATTGCCAACGTGCCTTCCTGACATTTAATTCTGCAATAGACTCGTATATTTCCCCGGTAGACCACTAGGGGCTCTCGCATTCGAGATACACCGTTTGTGGCGACATACTACTGTAAGTTGGCCATGGTAGTTCAATGGGCAAGAGTGACTGCACGGAAACCAGGAGATCCGTGGTTCAAATCGCGGCAATGGCATTGAATATTTCAGTTTGACTATCTGTCAAGTTGGCCATGGTAGCTCAATGGGCAAGAGTGACTGCACGGAAACCAGGAGATCCGTGGTTCAAATCGCGGCAATGGCATTGAATACTTCAGTTTGACTGTCAAAATGGCCATGGTAGCTCAATGGGCAAGAGCAACTGCACGAAAACCAGGAGATCTGTGGTTCAAATCCCGGCAATGGCAATGAATATTTCAGTTTACCTGTCCTGTCAAGTTGGCCATGGTAGCTCAATGGGTAAGCGCAACTGCACGGAAACCAGGAGATCCATGGTTCAAATCCCGGCTATGGCATTGAATGTTTCATGTTGACTCTCAAGTTGGCCATGGTAGCTCAATGGGTAAGAGCGACTGGATGGAAACCAGGGCACCCGTGGTTCAAATCCCGGCCATGGAATTGAATTCTTCATATTGCCTCTCTCTGTCAAGTTGGCCATGGTAGTTCAATGGGTAAGAGAGACTAGAAGGAAACCAGGAGATGCGTGGTTCGTTGATATTTGCAAGATATTCAGCAACAACATTGGCAATATGCGGCCGCGCATTATCGTGGTGCAGCATCCAGCCTGCTTCACGATAATGTGGTCTTTTGCGCCTGATATCGACTTGCAATATTTTCAGGACATCCCTGCAGTATTGTCCGGTTAATGATGTGTGTGCAGGTACAACATGCTGATAAATCATTCCATGAATATCAAAGAATGAGATGTCCAGAGCTTTCACAGCAGAAGCAACCACTTTTGCTTTTTGGGGGGTTGGTGATGAAGGAGATTTCTACACTGAGCTTTGCTGTTTGCTCTCAGGATCAAAATGATGTAGCCAAGTTTCATCAGCAGTGATTACGTTTGAAAGAAACTCCGGATCTTCCTCTAACATCAACTTTAACTGCATGCAGACCTGCATGCGAATGTCCTTTTGTTCGGGAATCAACAGTCTTGGAACCCATCGCACACAAACACGTCTCATGTGTAATGTTTCTGTCACCAACGTGTGGGTGTCACCCAATCAAATGTTCAGTATTTCAGAAAGTGATCTTAAGGTAATTCGTCGATCCTCTCTCACAATGGCAGCAGCAGTGTTGATGTTTTCTTCCGTAAGAGCAGTAACTGGAGCACTGGGTCCACCTTCCTTTGAAATTGATTGTCTCCCCTCTTTAAACATTTTAAACCACCTTGTAGATGTGCTGTAGGGAAAAACAGACTCTCCATAGGCCTTTTGTAACACTGTATAGGTCCCAACTGAAGATTTGTTGAGACGAAATCAAAATTTCAAAGCCGCATATTGTTCCTCGCGTGTTACCTCCATTACAGCGGTAGGCGATACTGAACATGTCTGAACTTGCCTGGCTCTCACAGGCGGGAACCTGGAGTACCAACAATGAAACTACTACGGCGTGTTTGTTTCACATTAAGCTAACAGAATATAATAAGTTTGAATTTTAGTGCGAAAAATTATGACCGTAAGAAATTATGATCATTCTTTATTGAACAGCCCTTGTACTTCCGAGAAAGCAAGTAAGAATCATGAACATGAGGTAGATATATGGCAAGAATAGTTTGTACAAGAGTAGAGTTTTTCTGGTTGATATGTATGACCCCTTCGACTGCCGCTCAGTAAGAGGTCTATTGAACAACAATACCGCCCGCATAGCAGATCTCTTGTAACACTTGGCACACTAAGTTACTTGGCGCCTTCTTCGTACTTGTTTTTCTAGCCTGCTTCGCAGCAACAAGTCGCCTGCAGAATGCACTTCGCTTCGGAATTCATATCTGACGAATGCAATGGATGAAATGATGCTCATATGAGCGCAGGTTACTTGACAGTCATCTTTCAGGAGAAGGGAAAAATTCAGGAAAAGAAAACTTACATCAGCTATTTCACACATACGTCACTATCCTCGTACAGACCAATCAAGTACTGGGATTCGTCAAATACCGACCAATCGCTGATCTCTGAATCAATAATTGTACACCATAGACAACTATCACATGTTCCTTTACTGTTGCGTATAACCAGAGGCAAGAGTTCGTTTTAACGATTATTTCGCGAATTATTCCTTTTTCTATAAAATATATTTTTAGCAATAAATGAGAAAATTTCAATTCTTTTTAGTCTGCATATAAAAATTTACATTTATTACAAATTACATACACATAACTTTAAGTCAGCATTCATACCCTTATTACATGAGGCTAGAAGTCGTGAAAAAATGTTTAAAAATTTAACGAAAGTAAGATAAACTAACACTTAACAAAGCCAATATAGTAACATCGTCATGCACACTGAAACAACAGCTAAGCGGTACAACAATAAACTGACACCACAGCATCCTGCTGGTCCGTGATACTGAGAACTGTTTGTCGTATGCAACTAGAAATGTATTTATTGGATAGCACAACGTGCACAGCAAAGGAGCTCCTGTTATGCTGACTAAAGGTACTGAGAAGGTACTGAACATCTTGGAAACTACTCTCAGAAAATATCGTCCCTCGGGGCTTAAGAATGTGTTCCAAAATACCTGAAAGTTAAAAAATGACCAAATTTAGAAGCTAAACCATTCCCATTGCCTGTACTGACACGCTGGTCTAGCTGGTTTAATTCAGTAGTTTACATTGCCAGCTATTTTGATGCAATTGTCGATTTCTTCTCTAAAAAAAATATTTCAATTCCTGTGCAGAATAGTTAAATGATCATTTTTGCGACGCCAAGTGCTGCAATATTGTAAATGTACAGGCAAAATTTGTTTCTGAAAATTGCATATTGATAACAGATCCAATATTAGAATTTCAATCTAAACAAATACCTGTAGCCCATCTTGTTTTATCCCGAATTAACTCGCTGAGAGCCAAATGTGAAATATTAGAGAGTGGTCACTTTGGAAACAGTGTAAGTGCACTTGTAGATCATATCATGGATCCCAGCGTTAGAGAAGCTGTAGAAGAGAATCTAAAAGTTTACTGTCGTATGACTTTGTCTAAATCTAACTCCCTTATGGCAAAAGAAACTGATTTAATAACCATAAAAGCTTTAGTTCATCTGTTTGAGCCTTTTAGGCTAGTAACTAAGTCGAGTATAGGCGATTTAAATCATGTAATGGCAGCATTTAAAGAACTAAATACATTTAAAACCAGTGGTATTACTTGTGATTCTGATTTGCTTCTTTGTTACAAAGAGCTTTGTAACATTGTCGAACAGAAAAGTCATTATGATAACGATAACAGATTATATGTAGTAACAGCACTCTTAGCATTGAAGGCAAAAGTTGATTCTTACAGCAATTTCTGTGACAAGACCCTTCAATGTCTTTGGTTGCCGATGTGAAACGCCGACAGTGAGATTTTTTCTACATATAACTTAGTTGTGATAGACAAAAGAACAAGTATGAAAGGCAAAAATACGAGGTACGTCCAGAAAGTAAGTTCTGTTTGGTAATAAAATTAAATTGTGTACAGATACAGAAAAAATATTTATTGCACAACATTCTACAACTCTTAAACTATTTTTCCAAAAAACTGCCGATATTTTGCAGGCATTTGTCATAGCGAGGCACAAGGTTTTGTATACCTTCTTCATAGAAGTTTGCCGCCTGTGTCTTCAACCAGTTGGAAACATTTTCTTTCAACTCTTCATCATTGTTTAAGTGTTGACCGCCAAGGAAACATTTGAGATGCAAAAACAAATGAAAGTCGCTAGGAGCGAGGTCGTCAGGGCTGTAGGGGGGGATGGTCAAACACGTCCCAGCCAAATCCCTGTAGGATGTTTTTCGTCGCATTTGCAGTGTGTGGTCGTACGTTGTCGTGAAGAAACAGAACACCTTCTGACAGCATTCCTCGGCGCTTATTCTGTAATGCGCGGCGCAATTTACTACGTGTCTCCCAAGCGGCAGGATTTTCAATCAACACCGACTTTGTGAACAAGCACAACAAAGCGTACGTGGCTGACAGCGATCTCACAACGGCGCAAGTTTCTTCTCCTTGATACAGAGCATCTACCGCACATGTGTGGTACTGCGATCGCAGCGCTGCAGCGGAGATAAATTGAAACAGAACTTACTTTCTGGACGCCGCTTGTATCACAATTGTTGTATGCTGCAGTTTGGCGATGTCTGATGTGCGATATTTGATTTTATTCATGTTACCTACTGTCTGCTGATTTCAAATAGAACATTTTAATTAAAAAAAACGGATTTTAACAGTTCTGTAACTCTAAATACGTGTTACATTTCATTTCATCACTACTCATTAATTCTCAAAATTTCGCGCAAAATTAATGTGAATTTATGGTAGAATATTCAGTACAAAACACTATCAATTAAAATTATTAATGCGAATTTTCTAAATAACTGTCACCACAGAATCTTGTCTCTGCCCATAACCAAGTATTCTCCTTACCTTCAAAACGAATGTTTTCTTTAATATCATTCACGAGTTTAGGTAGTGTAGGATTTTTTTCTCTTAAAACTATAGACAACATATTTTTCAAACCCATCGAGTTCGAACCTCTTAGGATTTTGGCGATGTGTACCAGGTATGAGAAGTTTTTCTCCCGTACGCTGTGAATTTTGAATTTCTTTCATTATTAATGAACTGTTCGTTCACCTTAGCCTATGCCGTTGCTGTAGTATTATTTAAGGGAATGATTAGACCTTTACGTTTGTCATTTTTACAAAACTGTAACATATTGAGTATTGATTTTCTATTCTGTGAGTGCACCGATGTTTGCATTTTAAATTTATTCGAACCCGTCCACTGTAACAGACCCAAATGCTGTATTTTCAATATTGCGGAACGGTAAAAAAACGAGCATATAGAAAAATATTCCCCGTTAGGTTAGGCAGTCCCGCTCTACAATTTAGAAGCAGTGGTTGTATAGCGGGACTGCCTAACCTAACGGGGAATACGGGGAATATTTTTCTATACGCTGTTCTTTTTTTTTTTTGGCTTGGGAATGGGCTCGTAATACCACTTCTCTGTATTTACGTTGGTCGTCTGCATTTATTATTCAGACAGGTTGTGTATTATGTGTATTACACTCAAAAAATTAAATACAGAAATTTCAAAAGAAATGCATGCTTTGAAACTCCCTCAATCCGAATATATATAATGATCATAAATTCACCCTTATTATATTCTGTTAGCTTGACGTGTAACAAACACGTCGTAGTAATTTCATTGTTGGTACTCCTGGTTCCCGCCTGTGAGAACTAGGCAAGTTTCCGACATGTTCAGTATCGCCTACCGCTGCAATGGAGGTAACACGTGAGGAGCAATAAGCGGCTTTGTAATTCTGCTTTCGAATCAACAAATCTTCAGTTGAGGCCTACACAATGTTACAGGAGGTCTATGGAGTGTCTGATCTTCCCTACAGCACATTTCGGAGGTGGTTTAAAATGTTTAAAGAGGGGAGACAATCAATTTCGAAGGAAGGTGGACCCAGTGCTCCAGTTACTGCTCTTACGGAAGAAAACATCAACACTTCTGCTGTTATTGTGAGAGGGGACCGATGAATTACCTTAAGATCACTTTCTGAAATTCTGAACATTTCATTGGGTGCCACCCACACGTTGGTGACAGAAACATTACACATGAGACGTGTTTGTGCGCGATGGGTTCCAAGACTGTTGATTGCCAAACAAAAGAACATTCGCATGCAGGTCTGCATGCAGTTAAAGTTGATGTTAGAGGAAGATCCGGAGTTTCTTTCAAACGTAATCACTGCTGATGACACTTGGCTACATCATTTTGATCCTGAAAGCAAACAGCAAAGATCAGTGTGGAAACCATCACCAACCCCCAAAAAAGCAAAAGAGGTTGCTCCTGCTGGGAAAGTTGTTGTCATCTCATTCATTGATATTCATGGAATGGTTTATCAGCATGTTCTACCTGCACACACATCAGTAACTGAACAATACTACAGGGATGTCCTGAAAACATTGCAATTCTATATCATGCGCAGAAGACCACATTTCCGTGAAGCAGACTGGATGCTGTACCACGATAATGGGCGGCCGAATATTGCCAATGTTGTTACTGAATATCTTACAAAAATCAACGTGATGTGCATCCCTCACCCTCCCTATAGCCCGGATTTAGCCCTCATGTGACTTTTTTCTATTCCCTAACTTGAAAAAACTCCTTCGTGGGAGGCATTATCTATCAGAAGCAGTAGTGAAGGCTGCGGCGGTGATTTTGAAGTATCACTCAAAATATGGTTGCCAGCATGTCTTTGAAGACTGGCAGAAACGCTGGGACAAGTGCATCGCATTCAGGGGAGACTATTTTGAGAAGGACCATCAAAATTATGAGGATGAGTAAAGGTACGTTATCAAAAAAAATTGTGATCATTTTTTATTGAACAACCCTCGTAATTTTGGTGTCACATCCTTGGAGGGCAGTGAATGTAAATACCCCAAGTCTGGTATTTAAATTACTTTTGACATTTGTTTTCTGCTGTTCTGAGGCACACTCCTGAACACTATTTTTATACACTTCCTCTTTAGTTTTATACACCTGTGATTAAATTCTCCTCACAAAACGTTTTAAATCAGCAATAAAACTTTAGATACGTACAAGCATCGAAAATGGTATTCTATCTTGAAAATTAAAAGGAGAACAAAATTGTGTTTGAGTGTTTGTATAGCACTTCTTGCACTTTTTTCGATGTGGTAATTTAACAAGATTATGTAACACGAAGTAAAGAAGGTCTAATCAGTCTAAGTGCAGCGTCCGTCCGTCACTACGGGACTGTCCTTCATTTAATTAAATAGCTTTTCCGGTGACTGGTTCACTTGATGATATTGGACTGGAACACCTGCGTGTACATCAGCGCCACAACTGAATATTCCTAGCTCCTCAACTTCTTACAGCTTTAAACATACAACATTTTAAATAAAACTTCTTTCAAAAATCATTTTCTATTTAAGTTAATCGACGGAAATTATTCATTTTTTCACACTAGCCGTATACAGGATAAGGTATTGGATTGACAGAGTCAACATGAACAATTCAATGCCACGGCCGGGATATGAAATACGAATCTACTAGTTTCCGTCCAGTCGCTCTTACCCATTGAGCTACCATGTCTAATTCGCCGTTATGACATTAAATTCTCCAACTGAGTCATATTTCCCCGGTAAACTACTAGGGGCTCTCGTATTCGAGGTACACCGTGAATCAATTGGAGAATTTAATGTCAGGACGGCAAATTGGCCATGGTAGCTCAATGGGTAAGAGCGACTGGAGGGAAAGCAGGAGATCCTTGGTTCAAATCCCGGCCATGGCTTTGAAATTTTCATGTTGACTCTATCAAACCATTTTCTATTTACAAAACGCATTCTTCCTTGACTTTCAAAGTAATAGCTACGAATACCTCGGAAATGGTTATTGCTACCAAAAGCGTATTGGGCATAAATTGTGCTCTAACAAGATCTACGTTTTCTGTGAGTCAATACTTGTTTTTGCCTCTTACTTAGGCAAAAGTCATTCAGGGTAAAGGGATGTTCAGAACTTATTCACAGAAGCTTCAAATCATATATCCCATTTCTTAATAAAATATCTTTAGCTATATCTTCAGCTATTTTAATTACTATTTTAATGAAAATTGTCATTAACAACTTTTAATAAAAACATTGAGTTAATTTTCTTGCAAGCCTTCGAGTTTCCTCTGGATTTTTCTTTTTTTGGTAATTTACGTCCCCCAACGTTAAGTCATATAGGACGATGAATGGAATGGGTGAAATGATGCTCAAATGAGCGCGGGTTCAATAGAGCTTAGAGTAACCCGATATTCCTCTTTCAGGATAATGGAAAACCCCGGAGAAACATTATCCAGGTAACTCACCCTGACCGAGATTCGAACTCGGGACCTCTTGAACGTGAGGCAGACATGCTACCACCACGCTAACGAGGCGGGCTGTTACCTCTAGACTTAGGGATTTCAAATCATGTATTTCTACCGAAATGTCCATATCAAATTTGCCCGCCTTTGCAGCGTAGATGGTAGCGTATCTGCCTCACGTCCAATAAATTCCGAGTTCGATTCTCGGTCAGGGTGAGTTACCTGGATAAGGTTTTGTCCTGGGTCTCCCTTATCCTGAAAGATGAATGTCTGTACCTGGGGTACTCAAAGCAGAAAAGGGGAGATTGAAATCACCTCCTTCACCCGCTGAGATAGAATCGTGCGTTCACCTGTGGTTACTGAGTTTCAGTGGCGGAACATCGCTATCATTCTGACATATAGGAAATCATAAGCACTCGCACTTACAGTTTATTCCATACTAACTAATGTTTCTTAGGATGACTTCTGTGGCACAAGTGGTGCAAAAGAGGAAGTGCACAGTCTCAAAAGATAAGCAAGGTGATCGTCTCTGATCTTTCTACGATTCTCACTTTTAATATAGTTCATATGTGAAAAGGTTTGTTCGCAGATATATGTAGAGCCAAAGACTGCCATTAAATTAGATGCAAACAAACGTAAGTAATCACTACAGGGCGAAGATTTAAATAAGTTCCATCCTTCCTTCTCAGAACATTTTACTGTTGTGGAATTTTGCAGTAAAAATAGTTCCATTTGTAGCTCGAGTGGGGCCTCACTATATGGAAACTTCAAAGGAGCAAAAAATAATTGAATATTTGTCTCAATTTTTATATCATCAAATTTCGAAGGGAATAGGTCATGTAGCTGCTTAAGAAGTTCTGCATATTTGTCCTGAAGTATGGCGTTTATTGTGAACACGGAACGCAAGCAAGACAAATGACTACTAGTTGTCCTTCCCACAGTCGCAAGTGTGCCATAAATAAGATACTTAAGTCATTAATAAATTCCCTCAGAAATACAATTATCCGCGCCTCGTCAGATCTGTCCACTGTTTCGTCCAGCGCTAGAGTAAAACATGTTAATCACGTTATTTTGTCCTTCAATTGTTTTTCCAAATCACAACACAATTCTGGTTACTGTACCTTGAGAGAGACTGGCTGATGCAAATAAATGGACTAAATCGGGACAAAATTTCTTCGCAGCAACTAGTAAGATTTGCTTAAGAAATTCAGCTTCACTAAATGGTTTCATATTTTTTCCAATGAGTTTCGCCAGTTTATAAGGAAGCTGTACCAAATTTTCAACATTAGGGTCATTTTAACAGATGCTTTCATTTCTTCTACTTTCTGTGACCTGGCTTCACCTAGAACAAAGGTATGCTAAACGTTATTAGCAACGCCACTGACTGTTACCTCTTGTCCCTTGCTGACTTGGTCACTGGTGTGGGGAAAACAACTTGTGTAGGGGAAGGAAGCGTGTGCTGTACAATTGAGCATGCCTGGTCTGGACCCTGGGCTCATTTCACCCATTCCACTCATCGTCCGATATGGCTTAACGTTGGAGAACGTCATTTAAAAAATAAAACATACCAAACATTTTATTGGAACAGAAAACATTTTCTATTTACTATTAATATGGCATAAAATGTAGACAGAAAATAATACTGACTTCACACCTCATAAAAGTGTACATTGTTAGCCATAACAAATAATACCTCACAAATAGTTAATGTCTCAAAACTGTAACAAATTCGCAGTTTTCTCGAGATCTAAATTCTTGTGTGCGTGATACGCATGATACACTCTTACAATAGACAGACATACATACATACTGTCTTGCAGTGGCTATGGGCCAAAGTTATCGGGTGGTTGGTGCAGGGCAGTCGATATTGATTCAGATAAGCAGCGCGCTCGTCCAGTGTAAACCATAAGCGGTTATCGGTTTCCACCCTTCTGGAATCACGTGGAAGAGTACTAAGTGTATATAAGCAAATACCCTTGCAAGTTTAGAGGCGTATTAATTCTTCATAGATCTGATTGTTCTCTAAATTATAACAATCTCCGATCAAACTACAGTATTTTTAAACCTATATCCTGACAAAGAGGCTTTGATGGGCAGCTTTCTTCATTCTTCTACCTTCTAACCTAAAAGAAAACTCACCCTATAAATACGTACCCAAAATACTGCTTTCTGGGGTTAGACCATTTTGAGGTTGGGCACGCAGCAACAACATTCAGGCTGGACTCAGCAACCACGAATATTGAGTTACTCCAGCGAGCTAATGGGCAATAGGAGAAGCGCAATCCTGCGAGCGAGTGAGTCAGGGTATTTACTGTAAGCGATTACAGACGTCATGCGTTCGACTCCCCAGTGAATGAGCAGGCTGTGTCATGCATTTCATTACGTCGTGAACAAAGTGAAGCGCTTCATATTAATGAAGTGACGATGAGAAGTAAGCGAAGTCTCATCGCAAGTTGAAGTATTTGAGTGAGTTGACAATTCAAAATTGAATTAAGCCATAATGTATACGAGGTGCGTTCAAGTTATAGCACCTCCACTCTTTCTTTTTTGCAGGACTGGGACCCGACAGCAACTTCTGATGTTTTCCAAATACACATGGACGTTTTGTGAATGTATGACAAATGGCAGCACTGTACCGTACATAAAAACTCTAGTGGCAGCGACGAGAGTTAGGACTGTTTTTGATACTTAACATAGCGACCTTTTCATTGCAAGAACAGCGTGTAATCATTCGGCTTTTCTATTTTCGTGGTGTGACACCTATTGAAATTCATAGCCAGTTTAGTGAGGCATGTAGTGGTGGTACTATGAATGTGTCTAATGTGCGTTCCTGGGTGTGACAGTTCAATGAAGGCAGAACATCGTGTGACAACAAACCAAGATAGTTGTAGACATCGCATCTGAAATTGGCATTTCCCTGGGATCTGTGCACACAATCCTGCATGAAGATCTGAAAATGCTCAATCAGCGATCCTACAAAACGTTCTCCACTCGCTGGATCATGTCGTCACACCGGCTGGTGCGAGGCCGTAACTGTCTTGGTTTGTTGTCACACGATGTTCTGCCTACATTGTACTAAATAAATAAATAAATAAATAAATAAATAAATAAATAAATAAATAAATAAATAAATAAATAAATAAAATCTGAAAATCTAATCCCGGTACCTAATTTCTTATACCGGGACATGATTTCCAAATTCTAATTTATTAACTACCACATAAATACAAAAATACAATTTAAACAATCATTTTTCAGATAATAAAATAAAACAAAAATTAAAAGAAAAGAAAGAAAAAATTTTAAACAAATACAAAAACTACCAATTTTAAAATTTACAATTTAACTAATAAAAATTTACTGGAATCCAGTATACAAATAACTGGCAACCAGCTACAATTACAAAATAAGACTACAATACCGGAAACCGATACTTAATGTACTGGTAACCAGCACATTTAAAACTTATAACTGATAAAAAACCTTCTTAAAAACTTACAAAACATTTAACCAAAAACTTATATAAAAATAATTCATAAAATTTACATTACAACAATCACAGGATTTACAAATTATTAACTCCGAATTCTTTAAACAAATTAAAATACATTATATCAATTTATACAAACAAACAAATTCAATTATTATTTTTAATTCTACAACAATCAATATTTTTTTTTCAAATCTACTTTATATCAAATAAAATATAAATTTCAAATTCAAAAAATAACAATACAATTCAAACATATTAAACAAACAATAATTATACATTCAATAACTTTCATATATTTCAAAATTAAACCATTACAATAACCTTCAAACAACCAAACCAAACAATTCAATTTAATTTATTTATTTCATCTATTTATAATTTAATTTTTTTACCTTATTAAGACAAAAATATCAAATTAACATTATACCAAAACACATTTCAACTATTAAATCTCCTAAATCTTCAACATAATTTTATATATATATATATATATATATATATATATATATATATATATATATATATATATATATATATATATATAAATTCCTATTCTATAATTTCTCAAAACACACTTTCTCAAAATTTAACAATCCTCATTTTACACCAAATTTAAATAAAATAACATCTCCATAATTTATCAAATCAACTCCTTAAATCCATTTTTCCAAATATCCACTTCTTAAAATAATTTATTAAAATCCTCCTTCATCTTTCACTCAAATTATCCATAATAATAATCCATAACTCAATTCACCAATATCCTTCACTACAAAACAACCATCCAAAAAAAAAACTTTACTCATCCATTACTACACCACATTATTACTTACAACACTTCTCTCATCATCTTACACCGGGGAAGGAAAATCCCTCCCTAAACTAAACCACAAATAAACTTCATCATTCACTTTAAACACCACGGGGAGGGGCAAAGCCCCTCCCCCAAAAATATATACTATTAACACTACTCAAAATTATATTTAATTTGAGGGGAGGGGGTCCCTCCCCTAAAGATTTCACAGGATACTATATTACACTGAAACACTAAAAAAACTTTCATTTCTGCGATCACCTCCTCATTATACAGATTGTTGGACATTACTGGATCAGTTGCAGAAACAACCTTGAAGCGGGTACCTGATTCGCCGGCAGGAACTCTATGTGTCCTCCTCAGAACTGGTAGACATGGAAGGGGAATTGCGCCACCCTCATCCTCTCTGCATCACCTTCGGATTCTGCTACGGCTCTAGTTCTCCTGTTGCCCCAATCTCGTCGACCAAGGGAAACACAATATCCTCTTCTACTATTTACATTTTGCTAATCATTAATATCCATACCTTCTTAAATAATAATATTTTCTTCATTACGTGGATTAATACGTCTTTGGGATCTTCTTAATTCAATTGGTGGTTGAATTTCTTGAACAGGTATACATTTGGGTAGAATTGATTTCCATGCTAATTCGCTGATGGTATTTGCTAATTTAGCCAAGATATTATATAATTCTGGGATTCTTATTATGTTCCATAAATTAAATCCTCTTAATTTATTTCGTTCTTCAGTAATTAGATGGTCATACTTAACGCATTCAAATAAAACATGTTCTGGATTATCTACTTTACTACATATATTACAAATGGAACTATTTAACTTCTTCACTTTATACCAGTATGTACCATAAGGTCCATGTCCAGTCAAAAAATGAATTAGACCTTTTGTGGGTTTTACATGTTTCAATTTCAAGCGTTCGATTATAAATGGAAAGAATTCATGAGTTCTTCTACCTTCATTTATACTATCCCATTCATTCTGCCAATCCTTCAACAGATGTTTCTTGATATCTTGTCTGGTATTACACACCTTTCCAACTATACTATTTACTTTATCAAAATTATTTTTCTTGAACCAGAACATTGCACCTCTCAATCTAATTAGAAGATCGATGGGCCATATTCCTGTCGTTACAAGGAGTGCTACTGTAGATGTCGTGCAAACAGCACCCGTATGGCGAAGCAGGATCTTCCTCTGTGTACTTCTTAATTTGTTTCTGATATTCAAATTATACAATTTTTGAGCCCAGGTTGCTGCGGCATATGTAACAATTGATCCAAAAATAGTATAATGATAGGTGATAATGTTATTTAAGGATATTTTATATTTTATATTGACAATTGTGGCTAATTTGTTCATAACTTTTTCAGCCTTCATTCTAACATACTCTACATGATTTATAAAATTAAATTTTTCATCCAGCATAACACCTAGGTATTTTATTTCTCTACAACGTTTAATTTTGCCATTATTATACTTAATAATCGGATCTCGTTTTAATTTTCCTTTAAATAAAATATATGATGACTTTTGGGGAGCAATTTGCAGTTTAGTCTCATTACACCAGTTGGCTAATTTTGATGATATAAAATTTGCCTTAGTTTCTAGTTGTAATCTTGAGTCGCCTGCTATCAGAAAAATTACATCGTCCGCATATGCTATTATATTAACTACATTTTCATCATTTTCAAAATTTTCTAACAAGGTTTCCATCACAATGTCCCAAAACGTGGGGCCCAGAACAGATCCTTGTGGACAACCTTTACTGATACTTTTATAGATCTTCTGGTTGATGCCTTGAATATATACTTTCCTGTTATCACAATAACTCAAGAGTAATCTATATATGGGATATGGATAATTAAGCCTTCTTAGCCTTTCAAAGAAGAAAGGCCACCATAGATTATCAAAGGCTCCTGAAATATCAACTGATAATCCAATTATATACTTATTTGTACAGCGAGTCACGGAGTCCATGATATCAATGATAGCGTCCTCGGTAGATCTTCCTTTTCTAAAGCCATACTGCCTATTATTCATTCCTATCATAGTCCTATATTCTATTATCCTCTTATTAATTAGATGTTCAAAAATCTTGCCCATTGAGTTTAACAGGCAGATTGCTCTATATGACTTTAGTTTCATCGGATCTTTATCAGAACCTTTCTTTAGGACAATAACCCTAGCCTCTTTCCAACAATCTGGAAAATATCCTCTCCACAGACAATCGTTAAAAATGCTGGTAAGTTGTGGTATTAACGTATCATGGAGGGTCATTAAGACTTCATTCGGTATATTGTCCGGACCACAGGACTTCTTCTTCTTTAACTTTTTGAAGATTACTTTTACTTCTGATATATCAAAAGGATATGTTAAATTGAAGTTATTATAAACAAATTTCATATTAAGTCGACATAATGTGTTTTGGAAATTATCCGAGGATATATCGTCATCGGGCAATAGAGTATCCAAAAGTAATTTCGTGGTTTCCTCCCAATTTGAGGCCATACTACCATCATGTTTTTCTAAAGTATTCAAAATTTCAGGTTTCTTAATCTTGTCCATAATGATTTTATAAGGAATTCCCCAAGTGTTATTATCTAAATGGGTTTCCACAAATGTGATCCAGGATTTTTGTCGAGTGTCTAACAATAGTTGTTTAAATTTAAATTTGGCATTTCTATAGCGATTTAGGTTTGCTTGTCTATCTGATTCAATCACGGATCTTTGATAAATTTTTCTAAATTTCCTCATTTTTCTCCTTGAAGTTTTCAAGGCATCATTCCAAATATTGTCTGTGAACTTCTTTACTCTCGAATGAGGTACTGATTGCTTAATAGCATAGTCAATATTATAAATTAGATTATTTAATTCAAAAACACCAAAACATCTATTTGAAGAATTAAAAATCTCCTTCACTTGGTTCCAATTAGCTGCCTACATTGTACTGTCGCATCCAGGAATTCACATTAGACACATCCATGGTACCATCACCACATGCCTCACTCAACTGGCGATGAATTTCAGTAGGTGCCACAACATGTCGCCATTTTAGGTATCAAAGACATCTCGTCGCTGCCACTAGAGTTATGTGCACTGTACAGTGCTGCCATCTGTCACTCATTCACAATGAGTCCACGTGTATTTAAGAAAACAGGAAGCTCATATCTGGTCCCAGTCCTGAAAAAATAGGTGGTATATCTTGAACGCTCCTCGTACCCCCCCCCCCACACACACACACACACACACACACACACACACACACACACACACACACATTCAAGTTCGTACATTTGTCAGGGGACCCAAAAACGTACATTTCCATTGAAACCTTAATATCAGTTTCGGGTGAAACGCATTATTTTCTCTACCTGCGTGAGTGGTAAAAAATACAGGATGTAACAAAAAGGTATGTCAAAACTCTGGAAAAACATTTCTTGCATATAGAGGATAAAATATATTAAATACACATAGGTCACGAAATGGCTTGTTTTCATGGTAGAGCTCATTTCCTACATATCTGCTTACACGGTGAGATGTGTAATACGTAGCCGTCCTGTGGCCATAACCCTACAACAGAAGAGTGACTTAATTGTATAGTAGTAAACATTCGCTTTAATATCTGGTTAAATTGAGTGGAGATGGTGCATTTCACCGTTGCTGCTATTGTCCTACGGTACAGTACATGTCCATTTGTTAGGCACCGGTACTCAGTTCATGCACGATGAAGTCCCCTCTCATTTCAGGCTTTCTGTACGTCGATTTCTGTACAGCAGGTTTCCTGCTAGACGGATAGGAAGAGGTGCACCAATTCTGTGGCCTCCACCCTCACCTGACCTTTCCAATGCGTTTTTATTTTTGGTGACAATTGAAATCTCTTCGTAATGCAACTCCAATTCCAGATGTAGATGCTCTTAGTGCTTGTAATGTAGAAGGCTGCCAGACAATATGAAATTCTCCAGGACTAGCTCAGCGCATTAGGGAGCCCATGCGACGGAGAGTTGACGATTGCATTGGAGCTGATAGAGAAAATTGAGCATGCGCTGTGATTTATTTTCTCACCGTTCTGTCATTAAATGTTGTGTGATTCAGCTGTAGAAAATTTGCTCTTAAAGGGAAATAATTTATGGACCTATGTTCATATAATATTTTCTTGCACTCCATCTGCAAGAAAACTTTTCTCAAATTGACATAGCTTTTGGTTTAACATATATAGAAATACAAAATAAACACTGTTGCCGGTTAACACCTTTATGTGATTGCATCTTTTTTTAATAAGCTATCATGCATTTCTTTTGCACAATACGACCACTTAGCATCTCCTTTTCAGTTTTTCAAAACTGCATGGAACTCAATGCTGGAAATACTTTATATCTCTCGTCAGGGGACACAATTATATTTATATTAATAGCCCCTTTGACTTCCAGGATATCTAGCAAACTTAAAACCAAGGCACAGAATTGGGTTTAGTCTCGAACTCCCCTCTCCATACTAGTTTTGTTATTGTTGTGTTTTCACTTCACTTTGGAGCTATCACTGGAATTACAGTGTTCCTTTTGATATCTCTGCTACGTGTACAGTAGGAAGTGAAGGTATGAGTATTGTATTCAAAATCTCCATATCCACATTTCACTGGAAATATACGATTTCAGACTTCTTGAATAATAAACAACGGCATCTAGAGAGAAAATGTGCGAGCACGTATGATTGCATGCATGTATGTACATACACATATATACTGTGGCGTCAACCAATCCAATTATTTTCTTGTTAATAGTTTTAACTTTAAAATACTGACACTTTTCTCAAAAAGAAACTTCCTCCTCTCTCCTGGCCAGACAGAGATAATAGAATTAGAAAACAATCACATAGCGACCGGCTCTTAAAAGATTTGAAACATTTAAGCTTGTATTCTCATATTTCCTTGTACCTACAAGAAATATGTAATAAAACTACATTTAAAATGTTTATTACATGAAGTAGACAGAAGAATGAACTTTTTAAAAAAGTATTTTCACGAATGGGTAGAAAACACGTGACTCCAACGTATCAAACTTAAAAATTCTTATTAATAATTAACAAAAGAATAAATTTATGTAGGAACAGTTTGCAGAAGAACAACAGCGAAACCCATAAATGCAAAATATCAGATTTTGGGTTGCACATCAAGTATATTTGTTTTTATTTTACAATTATTCCAACACCTTAACTTTTAGTCATCTCCCTTTAATAGCCTTTGCTGCACACTTCGCTATTATTACAATCTTGCATTATTATTAATTTAAAATCTTTGAAGAGCAGCATGTCTTTTTTTCAAACTAATGTTGAATTTAACTCAGTCAAATCGTATTACAGTATAAGCCGTGTAATTTTAAAAATATGTACAAAACTGCACCTTGGCTGAACTTGAAACTTTTTCCCTGAAACAACTTGTACAAAATTACATCTGAGAAACAGAGTTCCCATATGACTAACCTATCAACTAATTAACTGAATTAAAATGGATGTCTTGTTATACTTAGAGTGATCTAAAGACATTAAGGAACAATGTGCACCATCTTACCTTACTCATATCTACCATAGAGGGGCCTTATAGATAAACTTGATCATGTCAAAACTAACTGCAACGAATTTCTGTACATAAAACACACAAGTGAAGAAGACCACTTTCATTTCAGTATCTGAACACGGGCTGAGATTTCAGCCTAGGAATAGGAAAACTGAAAATATTACACAATCACATTAATATTACACAATCACATTAATATTACAGACTACGATATTGTCAGGTCGGTAATTGCATAAGTCTGATGTGAGAAAGTAACACGCGTTCAAGATCAGCTACTTGCTGACGTCACGAGCGAAAGTAAGTTGCTCTGAGAAATAAACACGCATCCAAGGTCTCCTGACGTCAGGAAGCCAGTGGTATTATGACTGCTCAAAAGACCTTTCGCGACTGCAATTCTAGAGGCTTTTAATTCCAGAATGATCTACCACACCCGGTAGGTATATGAAAGCCGAAGTGAGACCGACAGAGTCAGGGTAGTAAGTGGTAGCGACAGCAGTGTGGTGCTTGGAGCTGAGTGCGGGGTCGCCGAGCTCTGTAACCGGCAGCGAAGTAGTTTACGTCTAAATATCGGAGTTGTGTTGTGTAGCTCCTTGTTAGAGGTGAACCTATGTGTAAGTCAGCAGTACAAAGGGTACGTGCTACAGAGACTTAAACGAACATTGTACAGTCGTGCCGAACTCTTGCATTTGTGTAAAAGAAAGTATGATTGTACGTTAGTATTGTTGTGTATAAGGTCTGAACAAGGTTTGGGAAATATTTTAATTATTGGAGGTTCACATTTCATTTCGTGGTAAGCTCCAGGCTTTAGCAGGAATTGACAAGTTGAGACAGGTTGGATGACCCAATGATCAGAGTAAGCAGTGCCAGCTCATGTTTCCTGTTAATTCGACAGAAAATTTAAAAAGGTTCATTCTTGGGTTTTACAATATTGCACCATAGGATGTAAACCCTCTCTAAGGAACCGCTAACTCGTATGATAGACATTTTGGAAGCCAGTTCTTATTAAACTATTACAGCCAGTAAGGAAGGGTTAGTTAGTCAGCCAGTTAGTCAGATCATTGTCAGTTGGTTGGAGGGTCGGATGCTGCTGCTGTAGTCTCATCATAGAACTTGTTAATACGTTTACAAAACTTAACTCATCAGAGTGAACCAGCCATCTCTCGTTCAGAACTCTACGCTACTCTAAATAAAAGGTAATATTTATTATGTATTAATTTATTTAATGTCTGTCGTGATTGCACCCATTATGTCTTCCAAATAAAGGACAGCTTTGTTTGATTTGACTTTCCAAATCTTTGGAATATATTTGTATATGTTGTTGAGAACTAATCACTTCAATTTAACCCTAATTATGTCACTATCCTTTGACCTTTTAGCTCTACCATCTGTCCCATTATCCTTTCAGTAGCTACACCCCCAGTTGTTGATTAGGTTTGTAAGTCCTTCACTCCCCTTACAATCCTGATTGCAACAGTATTCAGCTATCTATTTTGCTGAAAATAAAGAACTTTCAAGATAAAATTTTTTCTTCTTTTGTTAAAACATTAATTTATCTTCACATTGCTTCCTCGAAATCATTTTAAAAATACTCTTGCAAACAAATATATAGGACAAACCAATTTAGAGTGACGCATCCTTGTTCTGTGTCACCAAACTTGCCTGCCCACTACGAAATTCAAATTTGATAATGCAGGACTTTATATTCAGATAAAACCTATCCCCAACACTTATATGAACTATGATTATTATTAGATAAACTACGAAAAATGTAACAATTTAAGTAACTGGATATTGAACAACAAAAATACAGCCATGTACACTAAATAGAATGATGAGTATCAGAATGTGACCAGCCTAAATAAAATGCAGTTATGTTGCGATTTTCATTAGTAGTGCTGTGTACCCGTAAGTTTTTGAGGAAACCTTATGTATCAAATTATAAAATGTGACATACACAAATAACAGGTAAAGCCAAAAAGGACTTTGGATCAAAATTAATTTTGACCACTACTCCAGAAAAGAAAAATGACCCCGAGCTCTATACAGGCTATTAATGACACTTAAATAATTCCAGGGAATGTAGACGTGACTAATAAAAGCAAATTGAGGTAGGCAATGCATGGTCTGCGTCTAAACATTACGCAGTTGGCATCAAATGCTGATAAGTTGGTATTTAGAAAAGATGGGTGAAATAATTGCATTATGTCTTTAAAACTGCTTCCTGAGTATAGAAATATGGACTTCTATTAGCTCGTTACTGCTGTTCCTAAGATTTAATACATCAAAGGTCTGTCAAATTCGGAACTAATCAGGTTAATTAATGGAAATTAATTATTCTTTCACACTGGCCGTGTGTAGGCCAAATTGTGGAAACGTAGAGTCAGACTGCAAAATTCAATGCCATAGCCGGGATTTGAACCACGGATCTTCTGGTTTCCGTCCAGCCGCACTACCATTGTGCTAATATGGCCAACGTGCCATTAAATTCTTCAACTGACTCATATTTTCCCGGTAAACCACTTAGGAGTTCTCATAAACACATGAGACAACTACCTCAATGGCGACTTACTACTTGTAAGTACGAGTCAGTTGGAGAATTTAATGTCATGTCGGCACGTTGGCCATATTAGCACAATGGTAGTGCGGCTGGACGGAAACCAGAAGATCCGTGGTTCAAATCCCGGCTATGGCATTGAATTTTTCAGTCTGACTCTACGTTTCCACAATTCGGAACTAATCACCTGCCAGTACAAAACTGAACAGGATTAACTGCCTTCTTGCATCATGTAGCCTACTTTAGTGCTGTTTCCGTAAGTATTGTCACCGATCGCATTGTTGTGTTGCAGCGGTGACAAGCCTGTGCCGTGCGCGTGGACAGGAAAGAAAGAGCAGCGCCAAACGTTTGCCGAGGGAGAGAAAGAAAGAAGTCTGGAATTTCCCCGCCTTTCTGATGCCGTCACGATTGATAGCGAATGATCTACCGCAATCTAGAAAAATTCCTGGGAGGTATAAATAGCGGCAAAGGGTGAGAAGGAGTTAGTTTCAGTTGTGCAGTGGAGTTGAGTTGTGTCATGAACCGCAGTGGAATCTTATTTGCTTACATGTGGCGGAGTAACGAGACGACCTTGAAGACCGCTGTTTGTCAAGGTCACGTCATTTTGCTGCTGTGTACTGTAATAAAGAGTGCTTTAAATTTCTGCAAACAACACTTGATTCTACCAACACAGGAAGTCACAGTATTTTGTTGGCATAATCCGTAACGCCGAAAACAATGGTTCCAAGGGTCATTGGTTTGGCTCCTAGCATGTAGTTAATTTTTTCTCTTCGTCTGTTTTATATGTAAATTTTAATAGTGATTCGTAACTAAGAACATGAATCTCATTGGCCAATGCTAGGACGAGTCCAACTGTAGCTTGGCTAGCACGCTCTCCCGACCTCAAATCAATTGATTTCTTTTTCTGGGGTCACCCCAAGTATCTGGTGTATGAATCACCCATTACCTCAGAAGAGGACCTAACTGCCCTAATAATAGCAGCATGTGACGTTATTCGACCCACACAGGGAATTTTGAACAGAGTACTACATCGTTTCTTCGCCACTGTGAACTTTGCATTGGAAACGCAGTTCGCCATTTCGAGCAGCTACGATAAACCGGAAGTAATCAGTTGCATTTACTACGAGGGTAGTCTATAAAGTTTCCGACCTCAACTTGAGGATGGCAGCACTCATAAGTAAAAGCTAGTGAACTCCATTGTTCATCTGTTGACAGTTGCTCACCAGAAGTTTCACCGACTTTGGACGCTCAGTTGTTATGTAGCAGTCGTTTGAGTGAGCTCGTGTGAGTGTTTTTTATGAAAATAGACAAAACCAAGTATCGATCTGTCATTAAATATTTGTTTTTGAAAGGCAGTACGCCTACGCAAATCAAAGATGAGTTGGATTCTGTGTATGGGGACTCTGCACCATCATTTACCACAGTGAAATTTTGGGCAGCTGAATTTAAACGTGGCCGTAAGAGCTTGGGGGACGATGAACGTTTGGGACGTCCAAAGACTGCAACTACGGACAAAAACATCGCCAAAGTTCACAAATGGTGCTAGACGACCGCCGAATTAAAGTGAGAGAGATAGCGGAGGCTATGAACATGTCAAAAGAACGTGTTTGTCACACTAAATCAACATTTAGACATGAGAAAGCTGTCCGCGCGTTGGGTGCCGCGTTTGCTCACGTTAGACCAAAAACGTGTTCGAATGAAGATTTACAACGCTCTGATGGCGCAGGTTAGCCGCAATAAATCCGAGTCTCGGTGCTCATTAGTTACTAAAGATGAAACCTGGATACACCATTATACGTTCGAAACAAAAATACAGTCCAAACAGTGGACTATAATGGGGTAACCGGCTCAAAAAAATGTTTTTCGACTGTATTTTGTTATAGTCGTGGAGTTATTTGAATCGATTATCTTAAAAAAAAGTAAAAACCATTAGAGGAGCATACTATGCATTATTACTTGGCAAGTTGAAGGCGGAACTTGCGGAAAAACGGCCACATTTCCAGAAAAACAAAATCCTGTTTCACCAAGTCAAGGCACCGTCTCACAGCTCAGCGGTTGCAATGGCGAAAATCCACGAATTACTTTCTGAACTGCTTGACCATCCGCCTTACTCACCAGATTTAGCCCCAAGCGACCTCTTTTTCTTCCCTCTTCTGAAAACTGCGCGCGGTGGACAGAGATGTTCGTCACCTTCCGGAACGACTACTTTACAGAGAAAAACGCGGAGTACTATTTGGACGGGTTACAGAAATGGGAGCATCGCTGGGAGAAGTGTGTAGAGTTACATGGAGACTATGTTGGAAAACGCCAAGTACTATTTGGACGGGTTACAGAGATGGGAGCATCGCTGGGAGAAGTGTGTAGAGTTACAAGGAGACTATGTTGAAAAACGGCGAGTACTATTTGGACGGGTTACAGAGATGGGAGCATCGCTGGGAGAAGTGTGTAGAGTTACAAGGAGACTTTGTTGGAAAACGCCAAGTACTATTTGGACGGGTTACAGAGATGGGAGCATTGCTGGGAGAAGTGTGTAAAGTTACAAGGAGACTATGTTGTAAACCGCCGGGTACTATGTGGACGGGTCACAGAGATGGGAGCATCGCTGGGAGAAGTGTGTAGAGTTACAAGGAGACTATGTTGAAAAACGCCAAGTACTATTTGGACGGGTTACAGAGATGGGAGCATTGCTGGGAGAAGTGTGTAGAGTTACAAGGAGACTATGTTGTAAACCGCCGGGTACTATGTGGACGGGTTACAGAGATGGGAGCATCGCTGGGAGAAGTGTGTAGAGTTAGAACACTATGTTGTAAAACGCCGAGTACTATGTGGACGGGTTACAGAGATGGGAGGATCGCTGGGAGAAGTGTGTTGAGTTACAAGGAGACTATGCTGAAAAACGCCGAGTACTATGTGGACGGGTTACAGAGATGGGAGGATCGCTGGGAGAAGTGTGTAGAGTT
Source organism: Mantis religiosa (assembly GCA_030765055.1). NCBI lineage: Eukaryota > Metazoa > Arthropoda > Insecta > Mantodea > Mantidae > Mantis > Mantis religiosa. The sequence continues at coordinate 333,042,114 of CM060948.1, forward strand.
ACAAGGAGACTATGTTGTAAAACGCCGAGTACTATGTGGACGGGTTACAGAGATGGTAGCATCGCTGGGAGAAGTGTGTAGAGTTACAAGGAGACTATGTTGAAAAACGCCGAGTACTATGTGGACGGGTTACAGAGATGGGAGCATCGCTGGGAGAAGTGTGTAGTCGTTCAGCCTTTAAACCACTTCCCATTTGGACGCAGAGCAAGTGAAAATATTAAGCAGGATTTAACCTTTGTTAGAAAGAACTGTGATTAATTGCACTGACAATGTGAAATTGCACCGTAAAATGCATACATTAATGCAATAATTTAAAGCTTAGCGAAAATGTTTAAAAAAGACAAACAAAACAAAAGTAAATAAAAAAGGACAAAAGAGTGGGGAAACTCGAACTCTTCACCTTTGATTTGAAAGGTAAAAGTCATAAAAATTGCGCCAGAGGGAGTCTCGATTTTCGTGTGTGGTGCAGTGAAGTACTGTTATCATTAGCAGTGGCGTACTAGCAGTTTAGAAACTTAAGACCTCTAACTTCCACATTTGAACCAACAAGTCCAATAGGTCTCTTAAATCAAATTACTTATTTAAGATACCTCCACTTGCTCTGAAAATATTTCGTTGTACTTCATTAACATCCTGTATGCTTCAGCAGAACTATTGTATTTAAGTGAACCCAGGTCTAGCTGCACCAGTGGCTCAACAGGTGGCTGAGATACACAGCTAACGCGCAAAATATGAACTACAAACGCTGTGCCTAATCGGCATTAATATAAAACACGAGAAAAGGCACTATAGCTCAGTCGGTAGAGCATCTGCCTGCCGTGCTAGGGGCCCCGGGTTCGATTTCCGGCACTGGGGATGGGGACTATTCTCCAAGCAAAATAATTCCTCATCCTCCCACTTGAAGTATCAATGTATGCGTGATCTAATGATTAAAACCCAACGAATACGAGTTAACCTTCGATATGTTCCAAAAGAGAACGCCTGCCGATAGGACCATTACAGTTAAAGGCGGAGTATAAATGAAAAAAAAGGAAAACGTGTAAAAAAGATAAAATACGAGGGTTGTTCAATAAAGAATGACCATAATTTTTTACGCTCATAATTTTTCCCACTAAAATTCAACCTTATTATATTCTGTTAGCTTAATGTGAAATAAACTCGTCGTGCAGTAGTTTCATTGTTGGTACTCCTGGTTCCCGCCTGTGAGAACCAGGCAAGTTCAGACATGTTCAGTATCGCCAACCTCTGCAATGGAGATAACTTGCAGGTAAAGTTGATGTTAGAGGAAGATACGGAGTTTCTTTCAAACGTAATCACTGCTGATGAAACTTGGATACATCATTTTGATCCTGAGAGCAAACAGCAAAGCTCAGTGTGGAATTCTCCTCCATCACCAACCCCCAAAAAAGCAAAAGTGGTTGCTTCTGCTGGGAAAGTTATGGTCATCTCATTCTTTGATATTCATGGAATGGTTTATCAGCATGTTGTACCTGCACACACATCAGTAACTGGACAATACTACAGGGATGTCCTAATAACATTGTAAGTCCATATCAGGCGCAAAAGACCACATTTCCGTGAAGCAGGCTGGATGCTGCACCACGATAGTGTGCGGCCGCATATTGCCAATGTTGTTGCTGACTATCTTGCAAACATCAACGTGAAGTGTATTCCTCACCCTCTCTATATTCCGGATTTAGCCCCATGGGACTTTTTTCTGTTTTCTAACTTAAAGGAACGCCTACGTGGGAGGCATTATCCATCATCAGAAACAGTGGTGAAGGCTGCGGAGGCAATTTTGAAGGATCTCTCAAAACAACGTTTCCAGTATGTCTTTGAAGACTGGCAGAAACGCTGGGACAAGTGCATCACATTCAGGGGAGACTATTTTGAGAAGGACTATCAAAATTATGAGGATGAGTAAAGGTACGTTGTCAAAAAGAATTGTGATCATTCTTTATTTAACAGCCCTCGTATTTCCTCCTTTTTACAATTTCAAATACATGCATAATAGACAAGCTACAACATTTCACCAAAAAAACATGTTTTGAGTCTTCCTGATTGCTAAAAGTATATGAGTTTAAATGTATCGTGTTAAAAAAGTAAAGAAACAATCCAAAAATTAAAGTCTTCCATGTGAAAAATGTTCAAGCATTTTGACCTTTAAATCATTACTACAGAATATCTTTAGCATATGTAGTTACCTTTCCTTTATCAGTTTCTAAAAAATATTCAGAATGCTTCAGACTTCATAAGCTATTCATAGGTGATTCAGGATACGCTTTCAATTTTTATGAGAAATGTTTTGCACAGTGCCCTTTAATGGAAAAAAATTTAAAGCTACTTTTGAAAAATTCAGAATGCTCGAAAAATGGTCCATTTGTGAAGGGATTTTGTTGAAAAATCTTTGTGGTTAATCCTTGCAAAATGGACAACTTATGTAATATCAAGTTTGGTTTTTAACCGACCCGTGCTTGAGTTACGTTGTTCACACACACGTGCTTCAAGTTTTCTCTTTTGGAGGCGATTTCATGGGTAACTCGAACGTATTGTGACTTTGTGGGTTCGTGAAATTAAAAGTCCAATTGCACAAACTCAAAATGTTCTTTATTCCACCGAATTACAGTTTGAACACTGGCCGATTACACAGAATTACGTAGCGCACACAATTACAATCCAACAGTTCGTCTGTCACAGGTCCACTCCACACTCACAATTACGTACAACTCCTCTGATACACATATAGTTTTCCAGTCCGTTCTCAAGCACGGCGCTCCTCACGGCTGCTCGCCAAGAACTGAACTGAACTCTCTTCCAGCCCGGCGCGTCGCTTATATAAGACCAACTGACCTATCTAGAAGGTTCCGGGTTAGATGGAATATCCTGACTGTTCCAGACGTCAGGGGAGAGGAAAGAGGCGGCCAGCAACCAGTGACATTTTCCTAACCATACCCTCGGTGACACGAGATACATGGGTAGACGTAGCCTCAATACCTCCTGTCCCCCACTCAGCCATCAGTTGGTCGTGCCTTCCGATAATTGGGTGAAAGTATGTTTCCATTGAAATTTTGTTTTCGGATAGTATGTAATACATTACTTGAAAAAATGTTATGTGCATTAGCCATATCTGTATTTACTTTCCAGTTAAATTTTCCTTTGGCTTCCGGTAAACAGTGAGAAAGACATCCAGAACAATAGAACGCATAGAGTTCCCAGGAAGTTCAAGTTCGTGATTAAATATTGAAACATGAGTTATCATGTTGGTTACGGAATTTTCTTGAACATTTCTTCGCTTCCCTTCCTTAGAAGATGCTGAAATTTGGCCCCGTAGAGCTGGGTTCAATTCCCGGCACTGGGGGTGGGGTTTTTTCTCCGACCAAGATAATTCGCCATCTTCCCCAGAGTCTGGAAGTATGAATGGGAGTGCGAACGTGTACGTGATCTAATGATTAAAACCCAACGAATACGAGTTAACACCTTCGATATGTTCCAAAGGAGAACGACTGCCGATGTGACCATTGTAGTTAAAGGCGAGGTATAAATGGAACAAAAGTGCTGAAATCAACTTCCTGAGGTCTAATACTTAGTATAATAACCTTCAAATTTATAGGTAACTGGTTCGATTTCCGGGTAGTAGATGATAATCTTTTTTTTAGCCAAGATTATTCCCGATTGTTCCTGAAATCTGGATTACTTCAGAGGGAATTCGGCAAGGAGGTCCAAACTTGGTCTATTGCACCTATGCCTCCAAGTGGAGCATCCCCGGGATGAAGGATGAGGTGAGAGAAGACAGAGGGTGGCCGTCCTAAGTAGCCATGACAGTGCAGAGGGCAGGGTCTCTACATTTTACTTGGAAACTTCCCCCGGCAGGCTAGGACAACGGACACCCCACCCTACTAAATACGTAAAATATGAAGTTATTAACAGCGAAGCAAACAAATATGTGCAAATATAATAACTTGTAGCTTAAAACCTCACTTATCTTATAAGAAATAATAACAAATCTTATAAATTGTCCGGGATCGCGATTTCATGTAAACTTATACACATCTTCAGCCAGAAACAAAGCTGATGGCATCGTTACGAACGCTACATGTTGATATGTTCTTGTTAGTGCTACCAAAATGTGAAAATAAAACAGATTTACAAAGAGAATCGACTGCCGGTATTTCAAAATTCATTACGCGATGTTTGTTTTTTAAAATAAATATATTTTCTCAAACCATTAAATCTATCGGGACATTTAATTGTTTTAATAATTTAACTTCTGGATTTATTTCGTGGTTAAATGACCAAAACTGATCTGCTACGGCCGACTTATCAGTTTGTTTATGCTTAATGTTACGAAAATGTTCTTTCGTTTTATTTCTAAATTACGTTTTGTCTTTCCAATATAATCTTTATCACAATCGAAACAATTAAACTGATAAATACCAGATTTTTTATTATTATGGGAATTTATAAGAATTATCACCATTTCTTATAATACGAGGCTTGTTTCTTAAGTCAGTACCGTTTTGCGATTCCGTCGCCGCAGCGCTACGATCGGCGTTCCGCGCATACGCGCTGGTTACGTAAATCTCTTGTCTACGCACTGAAGCCATTACAGTCTGATGCCTCCGACAATCGTGACTCCCGCCGATTGTGAAGTACGGGCTGTTATACGATTTCTTAGTGCTAAAGGCGTAAAACCGATCGATATTCATCGTGAGATCTGTGAAGTTTACGGACAAAACATTATGAGTGGTGGAATGGTAAGGAAATGGGTGAGAGCATTTAAAGATAGCCGCACAAATGTGCAAAAAAAGTATTAAAAAATTAAAAAAACTACTACTAAAAACAAAACGAAATTATATATATATGAAAAAATAAAAAATGAAAAAATAAAAAATAAAATATATATATAAAAATATAATATAATAAAGAAAAGAATATATTAAAGAAAAAAATATATGTGATATTAAATAAAATATAAATATGACAAATACCAACAGTATTGCAATTAGCCAATGACGACAAGTGACAAGTTGTTAACACATGCAATACATAACCTAATAAAGAAAGATAAAAAAAACGTCCTCCCTCAACTCCAAATAAAGTCAAGGCTGAAGAGGTTACACCCCTGAAGCAGCCATAGGGCGAAATAAGCCAGGGTGAAATAAACCCACGGGCGAAATAAGCCCTAAAATGCCCCTGTAGTAATGTGCATGATGAAGAACGGAGTGAGCGCCCTTCGGTCGTTACTGAAGATTTGGTGCAGAAAGTGGACGAAAAGGTGAGAGAAAACAGACGCTTTACAATTTCATCATTGTGCGACTATTTTCCTCAATATTCTCGTAGTGTTTTGTATCGCATTGTGACCGAGAACTTGAAGTACCGGAAATTGTGCTCACGTTGGGTTCCGAAAATGTTGAAGGATTTGCACAAAACCCAACATTTAGGCAGTGCATTGACTTTCCTTGAGCGGTACCACAATGAAGATGAAGATTTTTTAGACCAAATTTGTTACTGGTGACGAAACATGGACGGCCTACGTCACATCAGAATCGAAGCAACAATCCATGGAATGGCGACAGTCATCATCACCCACAAAAGTGAAGTTTAAGAAAACAATTTCTGCCCGGAAAATCATGTGCACAGTTTTTTGGGACAGAAAAGGAAAAATTGCTAGTGTAGTTTCTGCCTCGTAATGAGACATTCTATGCAGCGTCTTATTGTGAGACATTGAACAATCTGCGCCGTGCAATCCAGATGAAAAGACGTGGCAAGTTGAGTAAGGGTATCGTCTTGCTGCATGACAATTCTCGTCCACGTGTGGCTAATCGGACCAAAGATCTCATCAAATCTTTTCAATGGGAAACTATGTATCATCCTCCATACAGCCCTGATCTGGCGCCCAGCAACTACCATTTGTTCCTGCACTTGAAGAAACATCTGGGTGGTCAGCGTCTTCAAGACGATAACGAAGACAAAACAGTTGTGATACAGTGGTTAACACGTCAGGCGGCAGAATTTTATGAGGAGGGTATTCAAAAACTGGTGCCACGTTATGACAAGTGCCTCTATATTCACGGAAATTATGTAGAAAAGTAGATTAAGGTACAGGCTTTCATGTAAAAATAAAATTATTGCGATATCTATGCACGTCTTTTTAAATTCCAAAACGGTACTGACTTAAAAACATGCCTCGTATAAGTGAAGTTTTAAGTTACAAATTTATTATATTTGTATATATTGTACCCCACTGGGATTGGTAAAGGGTACCACCACGAGACCTGGGTTCTCAGGGCAACTGTCCTCCTGGGTACCTCAGAGCATATCATCCTGCCATGCACCACCGTGAATCACCACCGACACTTCTACCCTGAAAGAGACCACCAGATAAGAGATAATGTGAAATGATAATGGAGATAGGAAATTCGTGGGATACAATTAACCTACTCAACATTCGCCTGGGCACCCTCGAAGAAAAAACATGGATCAAGTAGGTCAGGGAATCGAACCCGGGCCTCACAAAAGCGGGCCACAGACGAAACTGCTTGAGCTCGTTTCAAAGGTAAAAGAAGGCGTCGATTAAACATCCGATGTTAAAGGTGGAATACAGATCGAACATTAAAAGGTAAAAGGATGAAGGAAGAAGAGTTTCTCAAATTGGTGGAGTTGGAACTCAATCCCCTGTTCATTTCTTACCCCTTGAGTCTCCTCTTTCGAATGAGGTTCAGTTTCCTATTTTCTAATCTGTTCCCGGCTCTTTACGTTTGTTAAGAGGCATCCTTTGACAGTAGCTAAGTGTACCTTGTTACTGCAGGCGCTCTGATGTCAGTGATATAGGGTTTCTGCCATCTACAGAGCAGGGATGAGGCACTCAACTTCTTCTCTACTTAATACACAAACCCTTCTGCTGATCGAGATGAACATCTGGAAAAATTGCTAGTCTTACCTATTTCCATATAGGTAGAAAGGGCAAAGACGAACAGTACGTTTTAACAGATGATGGATTTGAACTTCCGTACTGTTTCCATATTTAGTAGGAGGAAAAATGAAATTACCATTTGCACAAATTATAAATATTATAAAATACACATTAATTACAAGTATTATCCCAGGAATAGTTAGCTACAGACAAAAGAATTCTTTGACATATGTATAACAACATTTACGTGTTTTATATAAGTACATTTTGTCTATCCCTTACGGTGTGTCTATAAGTTATAGAAAATTCATCTAGAATTGAGAGGAAATCTAAGGCTACTTCCAGAAAGTTTAATACGCATCTATGTTTCATTTATTATTAAATATTTTCAACATATAAAATGTTTGAAAAATCTGTTACGGATATGTAAGACAAATATTGTGACTTTGTAGGTTCGTCAAATTAAAAGTCCAGGTTAAAAACACTAAAAATTACAGTCAACACGAAAAAGTCAATAACATGGCCGGGATTTGAGCCATGGATCTCCTGGCTTCCGTCCAATCGCTCTAACCCATTGAGCTATCATGGCCAACGTGCCGTACTGATATTAAATTCTCCAGTTGACTCGTATATTTTCCCGATAAACTACTAGGGGCTCTCACATCTGAGATACACCGTTTGTGGCGACTTACTATCGTAAGTACTTGAGTCCCAGGCTTCATCATTTAACTCTTATTATATATACTGAGGCTTTCACGGCCGCCACGTTAACTCCACTATGTTGTCCGGGCTTCTAGGCCGTGGTCCATTTTTATTTCTTTCGGACGTTTCGCCGAAAACTGCGTACGGCATCTTCAGGGTTTTAAGTCAAGAGACCCGGAGTCCAACACAAGACTGTCTCGTGTTGGACTCCGGGTCTCTTGACTTAGAACATGGCAACATGGCAACCGGAATCCTTGACAACTAAGTTTGTTGATGGACTGAAGATGCAAGCAATTTGTTTGTGAAATCGATCTCAATTACTAGGGCTGTTCAATAAGGAATGATTATAACATTTTACGCTCGTAATTTTTTGCACTATAATTCAATCCTATTATATTCTGTTAGCTTAATGTGAAACAAACACGCCGTAGTAGATTCATTGTTGGTATTCCTAGTTCCCGCCTGTGAGAACCAGGCAAGTTCAGACATGTTCAGTATCGCCTACCGCTGCAATGGGGGTAACATGCAGTTAAAGTTGATGTTAGAGGAAGATCCGGAGTTTATTTCAAACGTAATCACTGCTGATGAAACTTGGCTACATCATTTTGATCCTGAGAGCAAATAGCAAAGCTCAGTGTGGAAATCCCCTTCATCACCAACCCCCAAAAAAGCAGAAGTGGTTGCTTCTGCTGGGAAAGTTATTATCATCTCATTCTGGGATATTCATGGAATGGTGTATCAGCATGTTGTACCTGCACACACATCAGTAACTGGACAATACTACAGGGATGTCCTGAAAACACTGCAAGTCCATATCAGGCGCAAAAGACTACATTTCCGTGAAGCAGGCTGGATGCTGCACCACGATATTGTGCGGCCGGATATTGCCAATGTTGTTGCTGAATATCTTGCAAAAATCAACGTGAAGTGCATCCCTCACCCTCTCTATAGTCCGGATTCAGCCCCATGTGACTTTTTTTCTGTTCTCTAACTTAAAGAAACGCCTTAGTGGGAGGCATTATCCATCATCAGAAGCAGTGGTGAAGGCTGCGGAGGCGATTTTGAAGGATCTCTCAAAAATGGTTTCCAGCATGTCTTTGAAGACTGGCAGAAACGTTGGGACAAGTGCATCGCATTCAGGGGAGACTAATTTGAGAAGGGCCATTCAAATTATGAGGATGACTAGCGGTACGTTGTCAAAAAAAATTGTGATAATTCTTTATTGAACAGCCATCGTAGATATAAGAATGTACATCATTTTCTTAAGATAAGTGAAGGTTATGTTACAAAGAGTTATATTTCTGTAATTATCATTTTTTTCTTATTTCTCTACAAAATTTTTTATTCCAAGCAGTCAGTAACTCACTTTCCTAAACGTGCTCACAAAATTACCAATCGTTTGTCTGTAAGGGCACGAACATTAGAGAATCTTTATAGATTTACTACTGTCTCTCTTCCATACACGGGTTTGTAGTCAGTTAAGAACACTGGGCAACAAAAAATAGTTGTTGAATGTTTCGAGTACTTCATGAGGCAATTCCTACTAATTTTGGGTGGAGAAAACAAATATGACAAAAAATATTTATTAGCTCTAGTTTCTATGATATACACAATGTGGAAGTATTACATATTAACGGATTGAGAGAAAATGATACATTTTAATTACACACATGCTAACAACAATGAAAGTGCATTTGATTTTTTTAACTTTTAATTACATGCTCAGAGTTCTAAATTGCTGGAAAAATACTTCACAGTTAGTCGTCTCTGAAGAGAATCATGTGTTGGCCTATTGACTTCGCCGCCTTTTAGCTTGCCTCTTGTGATGGAGTTCCGCAGAATCCCTATACAAAGACCAAAAGTAATACGCAGGCATTACTTCATTCCAACGTCCATGATATCTTTGTTCGATAACGGAAATGTCCTGATGGAATCTCTCTCCATGTTCCACAGCTCCACAACTAGGAGGGAAAAAGTCTAGGTGGCAGTGGAGAAAATGGATCTTAAGGGACATGTTGCATCCAAGGTTACGGTATTTTTGCAGGAGCCCTGTCACCAAATGCTTGTAGTTGTCATCTCTTTTGTTGCCTAAAAATCCATGAACACCAGCCTCGAAGGCTTCCCAAGCTTTCTTTTCTTTCCCCTTCAAAATTTGAAATGCAGGCTCCTTTACAAGTTCTCTTATTTTTGATCCGACAAAAATGCCTTCCTTAACTTTTGCTTCACTTAATTTCCAAAATTTCTCTCTGTGTTTTGTTATTTGACAGGTGTGCCAACTCCCCCAAAAAATTCCCCCGAATTTAAAATTTTCGCTCTAAAAATGAAATGTCACTATCTTCAAAACAAGAGCTAATCTATCATTTTGATAGTGATTTTTGAATTCAGTAGATGGAAAAACACTATTTTTAAACCCGAAACATTTTCATTGTTGCCTAGTGGAATCAGGCATCAACAGTCTATACGCACTTTTTGACATTATAGTAGTGCTAATATACTAATGAACACAAACGCATGGTTTAACAGCCACTGTACAGCAGAGACTTCATTTCAATTGTTTAGCCGGCACAAGGAGAGGAAACCAAACGTGTCAGAAAAAGCACCATCTCTCCCAAACGATGCCTCTGTGTGTGTATAATAGGGAGAGACAAGGGGGAGGGAGGTAGTGAGAGAGGGAATATGCTGCAATTTTTCCTCTGCAGAATTACAGATTTACAGAAGCCGTAACAAATTGGTGGAGGTGCCCTCTGTGTGAGAGAACATCATTAAAATGCTTGTTAAAGTTTATTTTTTACCGCATGACAAACCATTCTTCCATCGGGAGATGGATGTTACCGTCTCCCTTTGCATATAATAGCTATTGTGTCAAAAGCAATGGGAAATATTGTGTGTTCTATCAAACAACAGAAGCCAGACTGGCAACTTCTGTGAATACGCGCCAGGAAAGTTGGTACCACGGCAGCGTCTGGGGCGGAAGTTGATAGCGCAGTCAGGTGGAAACTTGAGACTCAGAAACAAATGCTGGGGCTTGATGCGCGCTTCAATCAAAACTTGCAGCATCGTTCCCTAGTAATATGTGCCTTTGGCTACTCATTATTCAGCTATTCTTTGCGAAACTTTCCTCTTCTACTTAACATTATTCGAGATAGATGTTTATAGAACTACTTTTATATAAAGGGAATATGGGTATGCTTAAGCAATAATCAAAATATGTTAAGAGCTATTCATTATATCATGCTTGTGGAATCCCCTTCTATTTTTAACACCAAGAAGAAAGAGACTGGCTTCTCATTTCAACAATGTACCATACGTTCCGAAATGTAAACCACTGACAAGGTTGAGTGGCTAAGTATACAAAAAAATGTCTGAAACAAATTACTAAATTCTTTAGTAAGAATTTAGATGCAAAAAGTGATGTAGATTTAGTACACAATAGTTTAAATCAGATTTCTTATTAAATTTATTTTCTCCAGTTTTAATTATTAGTATTTAGAGGATAGGATAGAATTTACGGTGGGGATTCGGCACATCGACCACACTGGTCTATTGTAACTATGATTCATAACTGAGGTTTCCCCGGCATAAAAGATGACGTGAGAGAAGACATTGGGCGGTCGAACTCGAGTCACGACAGTGTAGAGGACGGGGTCACTACACTTTACCAGTTGGAAAAATACCCAGGATATTTGGCAGCCCTAGTACCACAGCCCGAAACAGACTACAAGGCCAGACTAAGAGACCAGGGACCGTCTCCAGAGCTGGGAATACTCCAGGCAAGCTGGCACATCCGGCATCCCTCCTACCGCGACATGAAACAGCCTAGGAGGCCAAGCTCGAAGACCGGAGGCCATGTTCAGAGCTGAGAATGCTCCAGGCAAATGGCACATCCGGCATCCCTCCTACCGCGGCACAAAACAGTCCGCAAGGCCAGCCTCGGAGACCGGAGGTCACCTCCAGAGCTGGGAATACTCCACGCAAGCTGGCACATCCGGCATCCCTCCTACCGCGACATGAAACAGCCTAGGAGGCCAAGCTCGAAGACCGGAGGCCATGTTCAGAGCTGAGAATGCTCCAGGCAAATGGCACATCCGGCATCCCTCCTACCGCGGCACGAAACAGTCCGCAAGGCCAGCCTCGGAGACCGGAGGTCACCTCCAGAGCTGGGAATACTCCACGCAAGCTGGCACATCCGGCATCCCTCCTACCGCGACATGAAACAGCCTAGGAGGCCAAGCTCGAAGACCGGAGGCCATGTTCAGAGCTGAGAATGCTCCAGGCAAATGGCACATCCGGCATCCCTCCTACCGCGGCACGAAACAGTCCGCAAGGCCAGCCTCGGAGACCGGAGGTCACCTCCAGAGCTGGGAATACTCCACGCAAGCTGGCACATCCGGCATCCCTCCTACCGCGACATGAAACAGCCTAGGAGGCCAAGCTCGAAGACCGGAGGCCATCTTCAGAGCTGAGAATGCTCCAGGCAAATGGCACATGCGACATCCCTCTTACCGCGGCACAAAACGGTCCAGGAAGCCAGGCTCGGAGACCAAAGGCCGTCTCTGAACTGGGAGTACTCCTGGCAATCTGGCACAACCAGCCTCCCTCCTACCGCGGTCCAAAACAGGCCACGAGGCCGGGCTCGGAGAGCGGACGCCACCTCCAGAGTTGGGAATACTCCAGGCAAGCTGGCATATCCACCATCCCTCCTACCCCGGCCCTACACAGACCTCGAGTTCGGGCTCGGAGACCAGCTCCAGAGCTGGGAATACTCTACACAAGCTTGCACAACCGGCATCCCTCTTGAGGCGATCCTCAAACGGCCTACCATGTCGGCTTCGAGACCGGAGACCGTTCTACCGGAGGTGTTTACCAGGGGCATATCATCCTGCCATGCAACGCTGAGACTCCCGCCAACACTTTCTACCCTGAAAGAGACTACCAGATGAGAGAAGATATGAAATAATAATCGAGATAAAAAATGGAGGGACAGGAAATTCGGGGGATGTAATTAAGCTACCGAGCATTCACCTGGCGACCAGGGAAACTATGGGTCAGTTAGATCGGCCACAGGAATTAAACCCGGACCTTACCGAATGCGGCCCATAGACGAAACCGCTTCAGACATATCACTCAGTAAGTAAAGAAAGTATGGTAATTAATCTAAAACACGACAAAACAATATTTCTTTGGAAACACCGGTTTTGATACTTACAGGATCCAAAATAAATAAATAAACAAATAAAAATAGCAGGAACATCTTCAGGAAAACCTTCACATCTCAAATTACATTTTAGATACGATTTTTTTCGAAATTGTCAATTTTCTCAAAAAAGTCAGTTGTAAAAGCGTCTTTCTAAGGATATAGAGTATTTTGAATTTCAGCAACTTGGACTTTTAATTCTACGGACCCACAAAGTCATAATAACTTATTGATAACTGATAAAGTGTAAGAGGATGGAGCAAATCTTACTCGACAGTTATTAATAATTCGAATTTGTCAATATTTTTTCGGAGTTCCGTTGTTCTTCATTTGTTTGTCATCACAGCATATTCAGGATATGAAGTTTTAAAGACAGCAATAGCGTTCATTTGTTAAACAATTGGCTATCACTATTTTGTTTGCATGTGTAATGAAATGTGTAATGTAGCTATTCAGGTTTCTTTCTCTCGATTAAATGAAATAGGAATAGGAATAGTTTTTGCACTCAGTAATAAACGATTAAGGGTAGAGCTGGTCTTAGTCTGGCAGAGAGGTACTCTTTCCCTCACACCCTTTGATAAAAAGAAGCAGACCTATATTTTTTTAAGTCCACGTCGTTTCCACGGCCGATTTACAATGGTGTCATGGAATACGTATCTTTAGCTTCGTCCTACTGAATGCTCTCATAATGAGTCTCAGTTACAGATAACTGAGTGGTAATCGACAGCTGGACCTACAAAGGTTCCAATCCCAAACATCATTTTTATATTTGTATTGTACAAATACGAAATGCGTATTATGCACATTGTAATGTAACTTAAAATTGCTAAGGTTTACTTCATTTTATGATAATTATAGTCTCACACAAAAGCTGAAACACTGTATTGTATTTTACAGTGATATAAAATTATTTTATTCCTGTATGTAAAATCTAATAAAACTGGAAATTAGCCTAGTGACGGGTGTGTAAATCCTCTATACTTCTACTACTGCCCTCATTCTACGGTGCATGGATGAAACCAAATGCCTATACTATGTCCTATTTATTAATAATATGAACATGCATTTTCAACACACAAAAACACGTGTTTGTTCAAGCCAACCGCTTAATCGCTTCGTTAAGTATTTTTTCTCCCTTTCTCGTCAATGCTGTTTGGGTTCCCTCAGCGCGAGGGAGCCGAAGCATCTGACCTGAGATGAAATCAGGGTTGAGGAGTCGGCCCAAAGTCTAAGATGAATGAATGATGGACCAATTGGTGGAATGATAGTGGGGGAAACCGAAGCACCCGGAGGAAACCCACCCAAGCGCCATAATGTCCACCAAAAATCCCACTTTGAGGTCACCTGGGATGGAACCCGGGCCGCAAGTGAGAGCCAAGCGGTCTAACTACTCAGCTATGGCGCGTCCATTCGTTAAGTATAATACTAATACAAATTTTCGACACTAAAGCCACATTTTTAGCTAAGTATCACGCAGAATACTAATATCCTGAAAATTAACTGCTACTTACGTATTTTTCGTACTCTTTAGCGCGAGACTTGACCATTGTAACCAATTCCGCCCTAACATGATCCTAGTGGAAAATTATACTTTTACTTTGTAGCCATGTTATGATGTCACTTGTTTGGCAGGCATTCTAACCTCAAACTGTGGTAAGGGGTACTGTCCATCAAAATAACGCAATTCGGTTGTAATTTGGGGAATTGATGAACTTTCCGGCGGATTGCTGACCTCACAAACCCATCAAAGACAACATCCAACACTGATCTGGCACGTTGTCTCTTCTTGCCGGGAGTTGAACCTTCACCGAGTGTGGCTTGCACTATAAATGCTGGAAGCCGACACACTGATAAACTCAGATGTTAACTTCACCACTTCATCGAAGCAAGTTCTGGAAGTTTTTCACAGAATTTGTTAAATACATTCAATATTATCATATCTTCACCACTTCGTAAAGGCCTTCCGCGCGCATGTTTAACACTACTCGCCAGTTCCGCCACGATTCATAACTGGATACGCCTCTCAGCTTCAATATGCGCGCGCAGCATGATTTACTTTAATTACTAACTTAACTATCTACCAGTATATGTTTTCATAGTTCAAATATGCTTAGTATGCACTTGTGCGCTTTAGCAAAATGAACTTAAAACTCCACTCCTCAGTAACAGTACGTTTTCAAGGGACTGTTCACACATGGTCAGTAGAGTACCTGACTGCATGATACGGGTCCCGGGTTCGATTCCCGGTGGTAAGGGTGGGAATTTTTCTCCGACCAAGATAATTCGTCATCTTCCCCAGAGTCTGCAAGTATGAATGAGAGTGCGAATGTGTACGTCATCTAATGATTACAACCCAACGAATACGAGTTAACACCTTCGATATGTTCCAAAGGAGAACGGTCGCCGATATGACTATTGTAGTTAAAGGCGGGGTATAAATGGAACAAACAATTAACTGTTTGCTAGTTGATAATATTTGAGACGGGAATCGGTGGGTACAATGGAAAAACAGATTATGCTACGGACTAGCAGGTTGTTCTCTGTTGTAGGTAAGGTTGAGCATAAGGATCCAGCGTTTAAGCTGAAATACACTTTGCTTCCTTGTTGATTTCTCTCACCAGTTTATTGATATAACATTTATATTATGAGATCGTTCCCTATCACACTTGCTCGCCACGATGTCGGTGTCACTCTTCTAATCAAGCTACCCCCCGCACCTATTTGTAAGTTTTACTCTTCATAGTCTCGTCACTTTATGCATTCACTCGCCGAAACGCCCCACGATGGTGTCGCGACTTTCCTGGTCTTTTCGCGTCCCTTCCGATCGCGGACTTACCTATCTCCGCGTTTTTTTCTGTTTCATGACTGTTCGTCCGTATCACGCGATGTATAGCAATTTTGACTAGAGGTTTGTTTTTCTTATATTTAATCTGATTGGTCGTTCACCCCCTCATATATCCAGGCAGCAGTTCAGTTTTGCTCCACCGTGGCTTGACCCTTGGGGTCATGGGGAGACACTTTCTGACTTTCTCATGTTTCCCGACCGTCTCGCATTTCTAAGGGGAACTTTAGCGTTTCTTTGCTTACCTGACACATTCCTTAATTTATATAGTTTTATTTTCCCTCACTTGCTTCTAGCATCGGAAACCTAAGGTTTCTGTCTCATATTTTCAACTAAAATTGAAGACACTCTTCGTAAGCATGTTCTTCTATGTTCTACAAGGGCATTGTAAATCCCCTTAAAAGGATTTGGGCTTTTGTATTTATCAAAATTGGTTGAGTGGTTTCAATAGTATTGTACACAAACAAATTTCCCTCCTTATAATATTAGAACATATACATAAATGATCAGAGAACGCCTCTTCGGTGAAATCCATTCTCTGCCTTAAGTAAGTGGCAAAGCAAAATGTAGTGGAGAGTTCATATCTATAGAGAAGAACAAGAGGTTGGCGTGCCTTTGAGAACAAAGACAAACAGCTAAAAGCAATAAGTAGACAGCATTATTTGCTTCGCTGCAGGTAGGAATTATTAACATCTCAACTGCCAAAGTCTGCTGTCTAGCTATTCCATGGGAAACGGAATCTAAAGGCAAGTACAGTCCTCTAACTAAATCTTATATGCCAACGTTGCATCGGAAATTAACATTTTGAGACGTTCTTGCTGAACAAAAAACCACTTCATACAACAATATACAATAATAATTTGTTGCAAACTTCGTTTATCTTCAAGAGATAAATTCCTCGCAGTACTGAGGATTAGCTTCGCAAATATATTATTTGCATTTTCAGCAGAAATGTTTCTGTTACCATTATTGCCCCAGGTGTATTTATTACCAACCTCTGAAAATAAAACAAATTTATACAGGTGAGAAGGTATTTACAATAGCCACAATGCTATTTCCATAATTTTTGGGTGCACATTACTAAGAAATTATTATTGATATGTACCTACATGAAAATTTTCAGGCTTGTTCTTAAAATTCTTATCTTTAATAATACCTATTATTATTTCAAAAATTTGTACTGATAATTTGTCATAAATTTTTAGGTTTTGTAAAAAAGGCACTGAAATTTCAGATAACTTTATTTTTTAAGTAAATATTATGAATCTCAGATACAAATCCCTTCTTATTGTTATGCTTATGAGTCTGCTTAATACACACAAAAAATTCATATGTTTTGGTTGATTAGTTTTTAAAAAAATGTAGCAGAACCTGAAAAAAAATTGAAAATGAGAAAAAGGGCTTTAAAGTTTATATATTGATTACTGACTTCTCACATGTGTCAGAACATTCCTGCTGCACAGTCTTGACCCCCTGTATCCTCACTTGTTCTTTTCAAGTTGCTCTTCATTTTTCTTACATTCTTGGCCAGTTCAACTATTTTATCTGCTTTCAGGACTCGCAGCTCATAAATTTCTGTATATGAGTACTATTGTGATTAGCACATGTATTGTGACAACTGGGCCTACTAACCTCAATATTACATGTGGTTTCATTGTCTATTCTATTTATACTTTTTCCCTGCATTTACTGATCTGTTTTTAGTAAAACGATTGCCTGTACACTTTCCCTTTCCAAATGTTTTTGGCCTATCCATGTCATATATTCACCAATAACTAGAACAAAATATTTTTCAGAACAAATAACTTTTTTCATACACAGCCAAGATTTTGATTTATTTTCTCATCTTTCTTCTACATACAATTTCATTGATACATTGCCATTTATAACATTTCCTTCACACAATAACAAAATGACTTATTCACATATAACATACCCTTTCTACCTGCTTGCCTCAAGTCTCGGTCTCAATACACATAACCCCTGGTTTTCCGTGTATTAATGACCCTCCTCTCCCTTGTATCACTCGTTCTAGTTTTCCAGCCCTTAATTGTTATTTATTCTTCATCAGTCTTAACCATTTCTCTCTAACTTTCCCCAGATATTCACCTATACTTCTTACATTCTTTTCTCCTTTTACCAGTAACATTTTCTTTATCTAAATTGAATCTTAATCTAATAAAATCTTAATCTAAATCTTAATTACACAGCCAAAGACAAAAGAAAATCTAGTATCATTGGAGTTACTGTGGTAGCAAGAGGATGTCTGAAAATCCATTACAAAACAAGGCTTCCTTCAGAAGTATCTGTTCAGTGTTACAGAAGTTATAATCGATTTTCTGAAAGTTTTCGAAAAGGGGCCCGGCAACAACTTAACAAACACTAATATAATAAGCAAATTGCATATAAAATATTTCTCCAATAACCTT
Source organism: Mantis religiosa (assembly GCA_030765055.1). Taxonomy (NCBI): domain Eukaryota; kingdom Metazoa; phylum Arthropoda; class Insecta; order Mantodea; family Mantidae; genus Mantis; species Mantis religiosa. Next base: position 333,060,194 of record CM060948.1, read on the forward strand.
TTAACTATATATTTGTAATCTAGAGGGATGACATTATAATAAAATGTAAAAATAACAACAAGCGAATTTTGACCCCAAGTGAAGTACCTTCTCACCTTGACAAAGACGATTCAAGGTATTTCAAAATTCATCACGTGATTTATATGTTTTAAGATAAATATTTCTGCCAAACCATGAAATCTATCAGTCAATTTAATTGCTTTTATAAGTTAACTTCTGGATTTATTTAATGGTTAAATACAAAAACAAATGATCTGCCATGGCTCGTTTATCAATTTGTTTATATTTAATATTTCCAAAATGTTTCTCATTACGGTTTCTAAATCCCGTTTGGTCCTTCCAACGTAAACCTGGTCGCAACATGAACAGCTAAATTGATACATGCCAGATTTTTTACTATAGGACGTTTTATCTTTTCTTACGAAAATGTACTAAATGTTTATATTATATCTATTCTGAAGAACCAAAATTAAACCAAATTTTACAAGAATTGTTAAACGCTTTATTAGCTACAGCATGGTAAGTACATTTTTAAAACCATGATCATCTATTATTTTGTTGAGGGTTGAAATATCATTTACAATTCTTATATTTAGATTTCTAAATTTCTTTATGTATAAAATCCATATTAAACCATTAATTAAAGCAGTATTAATTACCTTTTTATATTCTCTATTAAATTCTTATTTATTTTGGGAGTAGTTTACTAACATGTAAACTTATTTATTAAACATAGCAATACAGGGTGTTTCAAAACGACAGCCAACGAATAGTTGCTCAGCTTCTATGTCACACATATAGATAGTTTTTACCGCCAATAGAGACGCATAAAAACGCTCCAAAATGATTGTGGATTAGGCAGTTAGAGAAACAACGACACCTGCCTCACACTATCTAAATGCGCAGGTAGGTGACAGACCATGTCGCATGCTGTAGCTGTTTGTAAACATACCGACATACTCCACGGTAGCTTGCTACTATTCAGAAGTTCTTTGACTTACGAAACCGCAATAAAGAAGCTATTCCTTAATTATTTGTTTCTGGGTGTTTAACGTGATCCAATGTTCCATTATAGAAGTCCATGAAGGCAAATAAGCTGATGGACATACGCAGCTTATACCGTTTAGAGATAAGTTAATGTTAGTGAGATTGAGGATGGAAGCATTAAACGATAAAAGGAACAGAGAATAATATCAAAGAACTGTAGATAAAGTTAACCAAAACTAAATACATTATGCAATGGACAAGTATTTTATTTCACTGCATTTAATAATACTAAATGAAGCATTTGTTACTAGAAAGAAAGTTATTGATTTTACAGTAACTGGTACAATTAAAATCATAGCAAAATGAGCAACCTTTGAACTGTCCGAGTTATTATCGACTTTTTCAGAAGTAACTGCCCTTTGCCCCTTTGCCCCATTACCCGAAATCGAGGCTAGGGTCACTAATAAAGAGCTTTTTTAATTTTTATTATCCATCGATCAGCAAATATGCTTTACAGATGTTTGTTATTGAGACACTTAGTTAACAGTAGACATAACAATTAAGGTAGCCGTGAACGATTCATCTAGCTAAATATGGCAGGATCATTTTAACACAAATTGAGGACTTTAAGTTTGATAGGTATCACTCGTCTGGGTGGTCTGTACTAGAGAGGTCACTCAAGGGGAGATCTTGTGGCAGTCTGCACTTGAGGCGAGTTGGCTGGCGAGTGCAAGCGCCGAGATTGTAGGTAACAGCTCCAGGGACCTCCTGGAGATGGTAAAACAAAGGTCGTGCCAGCCGGCGGATGTACTAGAGAGGTCACTCAAGGGGAGATCTTGTGGCAGTCTGCACTTGAGGCGAGTTAGTTGGCGAGTGCGAGCGCCCAGATTGTACGTGACAGCTCCAGGGACTTCATGGAGATGGTAAAAGAGTGATAAGAGCAAGGAGCAATGGCTTTGTTTTCGTGGCCAGTGCGTCCCAATAACAACTTATGAGGTTCGCACACCAGTGGTTCCTGCGCTGCCTAATCACAAAGTAATGTAATATTTAATTGTGCAAAAATTATACGTAACAAAAATTCGGTGTCGTTTCGAAACAACATGTATATGTTAAAAGGGGTTAACATCAAGGGTTTATAGGAAAACAACTAATATTCATAATCACATAAAAGTTTTAAACTTCTTTCATATAAATTTGCTGTTTTTAATGGTTTAATTTACTGGTTTTAAAAAATATATCCCAAATAAAGAGGAATTTAATAGAGAATATGAACACGTGTATAATACCACTTAAATTAATGGTTTAATACAGATTTTATGCAAAAAAAAAAATTAAAAATAAAAAATTGTAAATGATGTTTCTACCCTTGACAAAGTAAAGATGATCATATTATTAAAACATTTACTTACCATACTTGGGATAATAAAATGTTTTACAGTTTGGTAGGTTCTTCAATAAATAACAATTTAGTAAATAATTTGTAAAAATAAACTGTCTGATAGTACAAAATCTGGTGCATATTTTTCAATTTAACTGTTTAGATTGTGACCAGGTTTATAATGAAACAACCAAACGTAATCTAAAAGTCGGAATCAACGAACATTTTAGAAATACTAATTATAAACTGCTTGATATATCAGCCGTGGCATGTCATTTTTGGTAATTTAAGCATTAACTAAATACTGAAATTAAATTATCAAAGCAATTAAATGCACCGATAGATTTATTGGTTTGGCAGAAAGTCTTTATCTAAAAAGATAGAAATCGCATGATAAATTTTGAAATACTGTCAATCAATTCTGTTAATAAATGTATTTTAATTTCAACGGTTGGTGATGAATAAAAAAGTAACCTGTCACCTAGCGGCAGCAATCATGAAAACAGAAACAGCTTTGCTGAAGATGCAAATATTACACACCGTGCGATCCTTATAAATCTGAACCATTTCAATAAGTCATAACTTTTGAACCAATAATAGGGCACAGGTGCAACTTTGAAATAATATAATAAACAATTGGGAGATTACATTACACTATTTAAATTTCAGAGAAAATGTTGGATGTGTCCTCCACCAGCAACTATACATGCTTGAATTCGTCTCACCATATTCTCTGAAGCTTTATGGAGAGTATCCTCGCCAATGTTACTTATTTCGGTTCGAATGGATTCCTTGACAACATCAATTTTCCATGGCCTATTCTTGTACACTATTTTTTAGATACTCTCACAAGAAACAAGGGGGATCTGGAGGGCCACAGAGTTTCTGATGTTATTCGATTATCAAAGAAACTGGTCACAAGTTCCATGGTGTCATGTATGGCACGTTGCTCCATATTTCTAGAAATAACCTTCTCTCAATTCGATATCATCTCCGTAAAACTTCGGAGAATGTGGTGAGGCGAGTGCAAACATTTTTTTTTAATTTTACGTCCTCCTACGTTGTCATATCGGACGATGAATGGAATGGGTGAAATGATGCTCAAATGAGTCCGAGGTCCATAGAGCTTAGAGTTACCCAACATTCGTCTTTCTGGATAAGGGAAAACCCCAGAAAAACCTTATCCGGGTAATTCACCCTGACCGAGATTCGAACTCGGGACCCCTTTAACGTGAGGCAGACACACTACCACCACGCTACTGAGGCGGGCAAGGAGTGCAAGCATGTATAAATGCTGATGGAGGACACTTCCAAAATTTTCTCTGAGATGTATATAGTGTAATGTAGTCTCCAAGATGTGTATTATATTCTCACAAAGTTGCACGTGTGTCCCATTATTGGATCAAAAGTTATGGCATACTGAAATGGTTCAGGTTTATATGGATCGCTCTATACTTAGCAGCTACTTTTTTTCTTTTAGTTCTTGAAGTTTTGAATTTGTTTTCCAGTAATCCAGTGCACTAAGAGGCGACAAATTGTCGTTGAGATACGCAGCGATTTCATTTTGGGAACTTAACTGCCACTGATTGTGACACACCATTATTTTCTTGCATAATGTTTCAGTGCAGGTACTACATTCCTAGCCATTTTTTCGGGTTTTGCTATATGCTAATTGCAGCAATAATATTTTGATTTTAAAATAAAATAATCTTGTCAAGGGCAATAAAATATTTATACAGAATCACTAACTTGGAAGATGGCAATATAATTAAAGAACGTTTTCATATCCAAAGGAGAAGTAACTGGGAAAGGTCTTGGGCACATCAAATGAACGACGTGTTAAAGCAGTTAGGTATGGCTCATCCTTGGATAAATGCAGATTATGGGTACAGAGGCTTCTGGAAAGAAGTTAAGATTACAAGATATTGACAGACAAGATATTTTTGCCAGTACAAGTGACAAAGGCTCACTGAGGTTATATAGAGAAATAGAAACAACATGGTGGAGGGAAGGATATATACGAGGGCTGTTCAATAAAGAATGATCAACTTTTTATGGTCATAATTTTTCGCACTAAAATTCAATCTTATTATATTCTGTTAGCTTAATGTGAAAAAACACGCCGTAGTAGTTTCATTGTTGGTACTCCTGGTTTCCGCCTGTGAGAACCAGGAAAGTTCAGACATGTTCAGTATCGTCTAACACTGCAATGGAGGTAACACGCGAGGAACAATATGTGACTTTGAAATTCTGCTTTCGTCTCAACAAATCTTCAGTCGAGGCCTATACAATATTACAGGAGGCCTATGGAGAGTCTGGTCTTCCCTACAGCACAGCTCGAAGGTGGTTTATAATGTTTAAAGTGGGGAGACAATCAATTTCAAAGGATGGTGGAACCAGTGCTTCAGTTACTGCTCTTACGGAAGAAAACATCAACACTGCTGCTGCCATTGTGAGAGAGGATCGACGAGTTAACTTAAGATCACTTTTTGAAATACTGAACATTTCATTGGGTGCCAAATTTCCGTGAGGGAGGCTGGATGATGCACCACGATAATGCGCGGCCGCATATTGCCAATGTTTTTGCTGAATATCTTGCAAAAATCCACGTAAAGTGCATCCCTGACTCTCCCTATAGTCCGCATTTAGCCCCATGTGGCTCTTTTATATTCCCTAACTTGAAGAAATGCCTTCATGGAAGGCATAATCCATTATTAGAAGCAGTGGTGAACACTGCGGAGGCGATTTTGAAGATCACCCTAAAAAAGGTTTCCAGCATCTTTGAAGACTGGCAGAAACGCTGGGATAAGTGCATCACATTCGAAGGAGACTATTTTGAGAAGGATCATCAAAATTATGAGGATGAGTAAAGGACGTTGTCAAAAAAAATTGTGATCATTCTTTATTGAATAGCCCTCGTAGATATATGTAGTAAGTTAGGGCGAGAAGGCTTTGCTTGGGCGAGAACAGGAGTGAGAAACTTGAAAGGTATAGGCCAAGAGAGGGAGCTAGATAAATGTCCATTGTGTGTAGAAGAGAATGCAGACTTCCATTGTATATTATATTGTAGTCAAACAAAGATATGGAGAGAGCAGGCCTGGCTACGTAAATGGGACACTTTGGGGGAAGAAGTAGTAATTAGAAAAATTTTGTCAGTAAAAGGGGAAAATAAGAGGAGGAATATGGGAAAATATTTAGGGAAAGTCAAAGAGAGATGGCTAAGAACAATTAAGAAAAATGTAGAGTAGGATAGGTGAAATGGCAAAATGTGTAAAAAGGAGTAGAGGACCTCCAATACACAAAAACCTAGGGTTTGGTGTATGGAGACCGAATTATTATTCAATGGCGGGCAAGATGAAATGACTTTCAGGATTTAAATATACGGCGACTTACAGTATGGATTTCATAATTTTAATCTTGATTTTGTATTTCCATTTGACGATGTAAAGGGAAAGATGAGAAATAAATTACAAAGTTACAATAAAAATAAAAATTGCAGAAGTATCGAAAATGCACTGTTTGAACTTTATGAAGGATCGTCCAATGTCGACGCCAAGCAAATATTGCAAGTACCGAGTACCCATTCGTAATTTATATCATTTTAATTGTAGTATTCTCTGATAGGAGGTGGTTACGACAAAGACCTTTACGAAATAGCACGATAAACATTGGTTGGGTTGAGGGCATTCTGGTGGAAAGTAGGCTGCAAAGGAAGACAATACGGAAACTAGGCAGGTGCCAGTATCACGGTATAATTTTAGAAACGGCCCCCAACTTGCTGCAAGCTATAACCTATTTCAGGCCGATCTAGCGAGCAGTAGGCGACGGAAGACCTGGGCATTCCGGCCTATATCCACCACACTTTCATCCTTTTGTTATTAACCTCGGACTGGAAAAACCTATCACTAACAAACAATACATCACCAAAAATGACAAAACAAAATCGCACCTTACATTCTCTAAAGTTTAACCACTACCTATGCATTCATTACTTCCTCTATCTAGTACTATCTACCTATTATTCCATTCTACCCAAAAACTTGCAGTGCAATATTCAATGCATATACCAACATTTAAAAAACCTTAAACAAAATGCTCTTAATAAGAGCTTAGTGCTCCACTACACCACTTACCATTACAGCAAAATGAGCCAAAGAAATCAAACATATAACCAAGAATATCTCGGAAATTGCTCTACAAAACAAGTGAGGCGCCTAGTATCAACGACGGACATTCGCCATTTTTATCGACACTTAATTAAGAATCTATCTGTTTCATTTTAGTTAATTGATGGAAATTAATCATTTCCTCACACTAGCCGTACATAGGCTAAGGTTTTCGGTACATTGAGGCATCATGAAAAATTCAATGCTATGGCCGGGATTTGAACCACCGATATCCTGGTTTCCGTCCAGTCGCTCTTACACATTGAGCTACCATGGCCAATGTGCCGTCCTGACACTAAATTCTCCAATTAACTGGTATATTTCCCCGGTAGACCACTAGGACTCTCGCATCCGAGATACACCGTTTGTGGTGACTTACTATCGTAAGTACCTGAGTCCCAGGCTTCATCATTTAACTTATTATTTTAGTTAATTGATGGAAATTAATCATTTCTTCACACTAGCCGTATATATATATATATATATATATATATATATATATATATATATATATTTCTACCTGGAAAATATGAATCAAATGGATAATTTAGTGTCATGACGGCAAGTTTGCCATGGTAGCTCAATGGATTAGAGCGACTGGGTGGAAACTAGGAGATCCGTGGTTTGAATCCCGGCCATGGCATTGAATTTTTCATGTTGACTATCTATCAAAAACCTTAGACTGCTTTGAAGACCCTTGCACTGAACCAGACATTATCTGCACAGAAATACAGTAACAAAGTATATGTATATATCAAAATGAAAGAGAAATGTATGTTTTTCAGTTTGTAAAGCTGTAAGTGAGCTATTATAATAATTGCAATAAAACGCTAACATTCATTACATTCAGTCACAATTCATTTCCTTAAACTTTGTTTTCAAATCAGACACTTGCATCCACCTTGCATCTATGCTTGTTTCAAAAATGGATTTTATACTGGTTTTATAGTGTGTTCAAACGATATCTTTACGTGGAGACCTTGATTATTGTGCTGTTAGAGCTGCAAATATGCCACACAAAAATCTTCAGTTTAACAAAATGAAGCTGTGATAGTAAAACACAAATACCTCTCTAGTGAATAATGTCAATGGCTCTTGTCCATCTTTGAAACTAGGCTCCTCAAGTATTTCACACCAATGTTCTACTACAACGCCATCTGTATCCACTTAGGCGAAATTCTTTCAGTAAGAAGTGGACTTCTAGGCTATTCACAGACAATTGAATGTGTACATTTCATTTGGCCTTACAAAAACTTAAAACGTGTGATAATTTACTCAAAATCGTTATACCTATTAAAATTTTAGAAAAAGTGTTCTTTGGGGTGGGAAATTTACTTGGAAATCTTCGTGTCGCTCACCTGAAAGATGAAGTGTTGTATTCATCGAGTTTTCACTTTTTAATTTTGCTGTTTAATGATTATCTTTGACGATTTAATTCAATCATCGTATATTTAAAATATTTTCAGGACAAAAGAAAGGTGTATCCTGAAATTTCTGGCAACAGCCTCATTCTGGATGACTTTTGGTAAGAAATAGATAACGTTCTAATACACAAAGGTGTATATGTTGTTAAAAAAAACGAATTCTTCCATTATATTTATTGTAGCACTACTTACTTCCGAAATATTCCTTGTAACCGATTTGAATTTTCAATTACAGCAACTTGCCCTTAAGAGATTTTAGTACCCATTGGATTGTTCGGAGGGGATTCGGCGCCTCGACCAGACTGGTCGTTTGTACCTATGCCCCGAAGTGGGGCATCCCCGGGAGGTTGGATGAGGTAAGAGGAGACAAAGAGCGGTGATCCCAAGGAGTCCCTACAGTAGAGAGAGCAGGGTCCCTACACTTTACTAGATAGAAACTCTGTCGGCGGTGGGTTTAGGACAATCGTCATCCCAGCTTCCGTGGCCCCGAAACAGTCGTAAGTAAGGTTCGGAAACTCAAGGCCGCCCCCCCTCCTCCCCGAGAACAAGAGCATGTTTTTTTTCTTATGGTTATTTGTAGTTCTTAGAGAGTTCATAATTACATTTATGTTATGCTTTTCAGTTGCTAGTTGCTCTTTATTTAACAGTTCTGTATGTTATATCATTTGATGTGTAGTTGTTAGGTGGACATTTTATTTTTTATTTTTGTTTGTTTATAATGCAATTTTTTATCTTTTTGTTCATGTATTGGATGTAATCAACTGTATTCGCTGTGATAACTGGGGCAATACCCTGTAAAAGCAAATTGAAATAAATAAATAAGTAAATAAATAGACTCCAGGAGGTTCCTGAATTGGTCCACTAGACTGGCTCGGAGATCGGAGGAGAAAGTGATCACTCAGAGCATATCATCCTGCCATACAGCGCCGAAACACCTGCTGACACTTCTCTGAAAGAGACCACCAGATGAGATTTGATAATGGAGATGAAATGCAGAGACAGAAAATTAGGGGAATGTCATTAACCTCCCAGCATTCACCTAGTGACCTGGGAAAGCCTCGGAGAAGAACGCATTTGTCAGGTAGGTTGGCTACAGGAACTGAACCCGGACCTCCCGAATGCAAGCCACAAATGACACCCCCTGAGCCATCCCGCTTGGTTTAGTACCATTTAAACCTACTGCATTCTCCTGTACCCATTGTATTTATAAACAAATATGTAATAAATTCATTTCTACGATTAAAATTAAGCAGCTGGAACAATAAACGTTAAAAAGAATAGTTGTACAAAGTGAGTAGAGTGCTGCACAGACTTCTGAATGGAGGCTATTCATACCACGTAGTAAGAGTGTAGTTTCTCCTAGCGTTTAGGCAACTTGTTCAGCGCTGCTGTAGAGCATGAAAGAGAACCTAAAGGGGGAAGTAAACCATTCATCCCGAGAAAGGAGATTCCTTTTCATATCCTACCACCCTATACAACTTTTTCTTTTTCTGTTTCTCCCGCGTACCTTTCCCTTTCTCTAAACTGTTTGTTTCCTTTTCCTTTCGCTTTCCTTTATCTCCACATCGCCTTTCTTTCCACTCTCGTTTCCGTCTGTTTCCTATTTTCTCTTTGCGTCAATTTTCCTTCCTCTCTGCTGCTTGCCTCTCTTTCCTTTTCTCTTTACGTTGCTTTATCTACCTTTTTCCTTTATTCATCCCAACTTACTCTCTTTCTCTCCTGTTTTCGTCTCCTTCCTTTTCTCTTTGCATTCATTTATGTTCCCCTAAACTGTTTGTTACCTTTTCCCTTCCCGTCATATTCCTTTACTCTTTCTAGTGTATTACCCCCCACCCTCTCTCTCGTTTCCCTGTCTTACTTTTACTCCTTTTGTTGCTTTCCCTTCGTGTCTCCTGTTTCCGCCTGTTTTCTATCACCTTCCTGCCGCTTTATCTTCTTCTCTTTCGTTTACCGGCTAATCCTGTTTCCATATCACTCTTCTGCTCTCTTCTTTCTGTTTCAGTTTCTTCTTTTCTTTTTCTCTGTTCACTTTATCTTCAGCTTTCCTTCCATTCAAGTTCTGTTCGAAAATATTTCTTTGTATTGTACCATCCTATCGGTTTTTCTCGTCTACTCTTATTCCTTTTTCACCCTTATCTCTCGACTCCTATACTCTTTCCCCCCCTCCTATTCTCTTAATGCTCGTTGTGTATCTCTGCATATAAACTCATTGTATATTCCAATCTCATAAGCTCCAGCATCTTGTGCTTATTATTTGTGGGGTGTCTCAAGAACAAAGTTTACAAAGCAAACCTTCACCTATTATAAGAACTTAGGCAAAACGTAGGAACTGAAATTAGAGACATTGTCGTCATAAAAGTGAAATGTTCACAACTTAAGTGCATTTCCTATTCGATAAGAAATTGAGTTACAATCCAGACGGGACCGTTATGACATTCCAGCTATTTCTAAGGACAACTTTTCCAAGTCCTGTGTACCTAATGCTATTCAACACACGTTCCTTGATAATAACCCGTTGTGTATTAACGAAGATAGGTAACTGAAATACGCAAAATTGTAAAACAGTTCTCTTAAGCTACAGAACATAACCTCAATTCATTTTATATTATGTATACCAATGTCTTATGTACATTATACCAGGTGAGTCAGCCGCGCCTTATTTTTTGGAAGGTAGGCCACCCATCAAACGGCATGTGAGCCTTAGTCCAGTTCTGCGCTTACTAAACTGTATTGCTTGACGTTCTTAGAAAGAGAATGCGCAAAATTCAGAGGAATAGCAGTTTAAGGGACAAAACGTACTGCTCGCTAAAGTACACCTCAAATACATACGACTTCTTTACTGAGAGCGAATTCCGGTTACCAGGCAATTTTACAAACCTTTTATTAGAGTATACATGGCAAAGTAATTCAGTAAATGCCTCGGGAAAATAGACCTATCATATCAGTACACTGACGTCAGCTAAAAAGAAAATGACGGATTGTTGTTCTTAGAGCAGGGTTTGGCTTCCAAAAATTAGTAAAAACTTAGAGACACGCCTCATTCATCATGGACGAGTACAGTCAAAATGGATATATTATTAAACAACTGTTTATTTAAATTTTTGCTTAAACTACGTCTCGTGCATCTCAATTAACATGCATAAGAACCTTTGCCATTTATGTAATAATATTAAAACAGACAGCAAATGAATAAAAGTATCTTAAAAGGCAAAATCAGGCACGAGAACTTGCGAGGTGGCACTAGCGCCAGGCAGACAAGTCGTACTATTGAACCCAGAACGTGCTTTCAGTCGTCTCGAAATACCTCAGTGGGATTATGATGTATCCTGTGCCCTAACCCCCAATGACTTAGGTTAGAGTCTTATAATTCTAATTATTTTTTATTTTCATCAAAACTGGGAAACTGAATTCACAATAATTTAATTATAAAGCCCCTGAAGGCGTGCATTACCCAAGATGGTCATCAGTTCGAGCACTTGCTTCGCTAGAAGAGTCGTGTTCCAGGATTATAAAAAGTGTCATTCCAGCGACACATAACATACCAATTTGAAACTACATTTTTAATGACACAATAATTCCATGTCTGCAAAATTGTGTTTAACTTCCATGTTAAACTCCGACACAGTAATTTCCATGTTTTATATGCTCAAATGTGTATAAATGATCCTTATTTCAAGTGCACCTGCCTATAGGTGTGTTTAAGCAACTAGCTACTTGTAGTTCACAAATAAAGAAACAAAAAACAATACCATAAAATATAAATAAAACAATTAAAAATAATTTTCATAACAATAGTCGTAAATTGTGAGTATTACGTGGTAAAAATATTGTATACCTATGGAGTGGATGTGAGCCACCTTCACAGTAGACAAATGACAACAGTTTTGCGCTAGTTCCAACTGAGCTACCTAGAAACATGTGAGATAAACATTCCGTCTAACATATAGCCTTCGCTTGTTCCAGTGAACATTTGAAGACGTACGAACGTCAACTGTCTAATTACGAATATACTACAGGCGATGTAATAATATCTATATTAGTACTAATTTCTTCGAGTGTTTCACTTCAATGTTAAATACGCGGGTAGAACCTAGTAATGGGACCAATGTTTTCATGTTGGGAGTATAAAATGCGGATTGCATAAAACTCGAGAATAAGGGGAAGCTAACTCAACTGGTATATAACTTAAGAATCAGCTGCTTTTATCCTTCGGTTCAACAATTTCTACTGGAAATGTGTTTCTCTTTTTTAATTTTAATTTCAGTGATGGCTGTGTGTACCATTCTCGATTAAGACTTTACCATAGTTCATTAAGATGAAAGGTCATTTGTACTACATCAACTGTAAAAGCGATTAAATATAAGAGACCAGGGGACCGTATAGGCTAGAAAATGCAACCGAAAGAAACTCTCCATTTTCACCAGGTGACAAAGTTACATTTTGTCTGCAGTTTTTAACGCCTTAAGGTATTCATGCGACTGGAGCCCTAAATATCCTGACCTAGGTCTTAATTAAAATCCAAACAATCACAACGATACCTATCTTCCTAGTTGGAAGTATGGTTTTAAGAACAATGCAGAAATACGGGGGCTGCTCAATAAACAATGATCATAATTTTTACGGTCATAATTTTTCGCACTAAAATTAAAACGTATTATATTCTGTTACCTTAATGTAAAAAACACGGCGTAGTACTTTCATTGTTGGTACTCCTGGTTCCCGCCTGTGAGAACCAGTTAAGTTCAGATATATTCAGTATCGCCTACCGCTGCAATGGAGGTAATATGCAATTAAAGTTGATGTTAGAGGAAGATCCGGCGTTTCCTTCAAACGTAATCACTGCTGATGAAACTTTGCTACATCATTTTGATCCTGAGAGCAAACAGCATAGCTCAGTGTGGAAATCTCCATCACTAATCTGCCAAAAAAGCAAAAGTGGTTGGTTCTGCTGGGAAAGTTATGGTCATCTCATTCTTTGATATTCATGGAATGGTTTAGCAACATGTTGTACCTGCACACACATCAGTAACTGGACAATACCACAGGGATGTCCTGAAAACATTGCAAGTCCATATCAGGCGTAAAAGACCACATTTCCGCGAAGCAGGCTGGATTCTGCACCACGATAATGCGCGGCCGCATATTGCCAATGTTGTTGCTGAATATCTTGCAAAAGTCAACGTGAAGTGCATCCCTCACCCTCCCTATAGTCCGTATTTAGCCCCATGTGACATTTTTCTATTCCCTAACTTGAAGAAACGCCTTCGTGGGAGGCATTATCCATCATCAGAAGCAGTGGTGAAGGCTGCGGAGGCAATTTTGAAGGATCTCTCAAAAATGGTTTCCAGCATGTCTTTGAAGACTGGCAGAAACGCTGGGACAAGTGCATCGCATTCAGGGGAGATTATTTTAAGAAGGAACATCATAATTATGAGGACGAGTAAAGGTACTTTGTCAGAAAAAAAATTGTGATCATTTTACTCAACAGGCCTCGTATGAATCCGGTAACGAAGTTAGGATCATAGATGTTAGTCTTTAAATATAACACGTACTTCCCATATTCGAGAGGTTAAAATCTACATCCGTAAGGTAATGTGGCTTTGTGGGTTCGTGGAATTAAAAGTGCAATTTGTAGAAATTAAAAACGTTTTTTATTTTGCGTAGAAATACACTTTGGTCAACACTTACACTAGCAAAATTACGTAACATATACAAATACAGTGTTCAAGTTCGTCTGCCACACCCACAAACAGAGTTCACTTTCAAAACACAGGTGCACGAGTCCAATTACCACTGACTACTCAACTAACCACGGATACCTTTTATGTGTTCATTCATGATTCCAGAAGTTTGTGGAATGTTCTGTATCAATCAAAACGGCACTAGGAAGACGAACCTTCCAGTTATCTATCTTTATCTATTTCAACAAGGTTTTTATCCCCGCGCTGCCCTATGACCCTTTGTGTCCACCGTCTTGGCATCGTCGCAACAATGGGTTCGCGACAGTAATATGTTTTACTTTCTTCTATTTCTTTCTTCGAGAACGTGAATATCGACAAAGTTAAATGGGACTTTACTTAGCGTGAAAACAAAGGAAGGGAGAAAATTCTAGAACAGTTGAGCATATTTTTCTACTTAATTGAAAGACCAGGCTCCCATGAGTCAGATTTTTTATCATCTACCTATTCGCTATTTATTATTTCTTAAAACCTGCAAGTTAAATCATGTTTGGAGCAACTTGGGACACTTTCGCTTTCTTCCATTGCACACTAAACTTGTTCAGTACATGCAAGTGCTTCAGCAAGGAGGTAAAATATCTGAAAACGAGATGACGTGATGTACTTCCGGGTACGTTCAGTCGAATGTATTGCTCAAACAAGGTCTGCGCCAGCCAGCTTACCACGATCAACAAAACTGCAGTGAAAAGTGACGATCACCGCGGTAAGCTGAAGGTACCTATCCACATGACCATGACCTAGTAAGCCTTATCGGCCGTTATTACAAAACATAATAATTCAGGGAAAAAATAAATTTAGCAGCAACGTCCTCCAGTCTTTCTTGTGTAACATATCCTCACAAATAAATATTATTGTATCTACCTCGTGTTAATTCCAATAAACTTTGGAGTAACCCTTTATTATAAATTCCTGTTGCAGAAATAACGAGAATAAGTACGATTAAGCAATGGTTAAGTACTTTAAGAGCTGGTCTCTATGTAATGGCATTGAGATTAAGTTCTCTTTGTATGACTAAGAGAAAATTCTCACGTGACCCTTCTTTTCATTACAAACACTTCTTACAATCATATTTTGTTCCACCTGCGTCATGATAATCGAGCTAAATGTCTGTACGAATGGTAACATTCCATATCTCCTTGTAGATACAATAGGAATAGGGCAATAAAATAACCTTTAAGGCATACTGATATACGAGGCATGTTTTTAAGTCAGTACCGTTTTGAAATTAAAAAAAAAAAGACGTGCATAGATATCGCAATAATTTTATTTTTACATTAAAGCCTGTACCTTAATTTACTTTCCTACATAATTTCCGTGAATATTAAGGCACTTGTCATAACGTGGCACCAGTTTTTGAATTACTCCTCATAAAATTCTGCCGCCTGACGTGTTAACCACTGTATCACAACTTCGCTATCGTCTTGAAGACGCTGATCGCCCAGATGTTCCTTCAAGTGCAGGAACAAATGGCAGTTGCTGGGCGCCAGATCAGGGCTGTATGGAGGATGATCTAGAGTTTCCCATTGAAAAGATTTGATGAGATCTTTGGTCCGATTAGCCACATGTGGATGGGCTTTGTCATGCAGCAAAACGATACCCTTAATCAACTTGCCACGTCTTTTGTTCTGGATTGCACGGCGCAGATTGTTCAATGTCTCACAATAAGACGCTGCATTGATTGTCTCATTACGAGGCAGAAACTCCACTAGCAATACTCCTTTTCTGTCCCCAAAAAACTGTGCACATGATTTTCCGGACGGAAATTGTTTGCTTACACTTCACTTTTGTGGGTGATGGTGAATGTCGCCATTCCATGGATTGTTGTTTCGATTCTGGTGTGACGTAGGCCACCCATGTTTCGTCACCAGTAACAATTTGGTCTAAAAAATCTTTACGTTCATTGTGGTACCGCTCAAGGAAAGTCAATGCACTGCCTAAACGTTGGGTTTTGTGCAAATCCGTCAACATCTTCGGAACCCGACGTGAACACAATTTCCGGTACTTCAAGTTCTCGGTCACAATGCGATACAAAACACTACGAGAATATCGAGGAAATGAGTCGCACAATGATGAAATTGTAAAGCGTCTGTCTTCTCTCACCTTTTCGTCCACTTTCTGCACCAAATCTTCAGTAACGACCGAAGAACGCCCATTCCGTTCTTCATCATGCACATTTGTGCGACCATCTTTAAATGCTCTCACCCATTTCTTTACCATTCCATCACTCATAATACTTTTTCCGTAAACTTCTCAGATCTCACGATGAATATCGATCGGTTTTACGCCTTTAGCACTAAGAAATCGTATAACAGCCCGTACTTCACAATCGGTGGGATTCACGATTGTCGGAGGCATCTTAAACACTCAGTAACCAACGTATACAATAAAGAATCAGACTGTAATGGTGTCAGTGCGTAGACAAGAGATGTAGGTAACCAGCGCGCATGCGCGGAGCGCCGAACGTAGCGCTGCGGCGGCGGAATTGCAAAATGGTACTGACTTAACATGCCTCGTATTTTAATAGCTGGTTGCTATGTGGTGCCTTCGAAATGTAATCTTACTCTTTGCATCTCCAAAAGACTTGCAAAAGTACCAATCAGATCTTACTACTCGAGTAAAAAGGATTTTCATTTCACAATTCAAACCAACAGACGAAAATAATTAGATACACTAAAAATGACAAACTGTGTGCTATAACGAGATCTGTATCTTTAGATCAGTAAGATTTTCTCTATTTCTTATGGTTTATCATTGGTCAAAAGACATTCAGAAGAAAGGGGACTACAAGCGTTATTCACAAAAAATTCAAGATATACAATTCATTTGTCATGAAAATAGCTTACATATATGTTATTGTAAACAAAATCGTTATAAATTCCTTTGAGAAAATCAAAATTTTCCAAACCTTGCCATGGAGTTTTTTATGGCAATTTATTTGGAAGATGCTGAACATAAAAACATTAAGATTGGTATTGAGAACACTTTTCTTTTTTAATTATGCTACTCACACGCAAGCAGAGAGACACACAGGTTAAGCGTTTTTCTAAAATTGCTTCTTTTTGGAATCTAAACGCCTCAAAACATTCGATTAAATATCATCAAGTTTTAGGAGGAATGCAATAATTCCTCTAGTACTATACGTAGGGGATAGAGGGTGAGAGAGAGAGAGAGAGAGAGAGAGAGAGAGAGAGAGAGAGAGAGTGGAAGAGAGAGGACAGTAAGAAAACAAATAACAGCTTCACATTATAAGTGTGTGTAAGTATTTCAAAACTAAAATGAATAACGACTGTCTCGGGATTGGTTAATTCCAAAAAAATAGTATCATCCATCATTTTAAGATTATTTGTTATACAAGTCATACAGAATTTAAAACACTGCACGGGCTGTTTTCAGAACATTCAAGATGTACATTTTTTCTTTGTCATGAAAGTATCTTAAACATATGCTAAGTGAATCAAAATCCTTTTAGCCATTTTTGAGAAAATCAGAATTATTTTTAACATTTCTGTGTAAAAGGTAGTTCGGAAGTCCTATAAACATTCTTAGAATTGTAAACTTGAATGTCATGTTTGGTATTTAACGCACGTTTTCCTGTCGAGTTATGCGTGTGAACACGCTGAAAGATTTTTTTCTTAAGAAAGAATACAGTTTAAGCCGATAATACCCCCTAGTGCGTATATTACTGAGAGGATACACTTAATGGGACAAAATGAGTAGGCATTAAGTTTACATGTTCCTACAAAGTTTCCCTGTGACTCTCCCCAACCTTCAGAGAAAAATGGTACAATGTACCTTTACTCATCCTCATAGTTTTGATGGTTCTTCCCAAAATAGTCTCCCCTGAATGCGATGCACTTCTCCCAGCGTTTCTGTCAGTCTTCAAAGACATGCTAGAAACCATTTTTGAGAGATCATTCAAAATCGCCTCCGCAGCTTTCACCACTGCTTCTGATGATGGATAATGCCTCCCACGAAGGCGTTTCTTCAAGTTAGGGAATAGCAAAAAGCCACATGGGGCTAAATTCGGACTATACGGAGGGTGAGGGATGCACTTCACGTTGATTTTTGCAAGATATTCAGCAACAACATTAGCAATATACATCCGCGCATTATCGTGGTGCAGCATCCAACCCGCTTCACGGAAATGTCGCATTTTGCGCCTGGTATGGACCTTCAATGTTTTCAGGATATCCCTGTAGTATTGTCCAGTTACTGATGTGTGTGCAGGTACAACATGTTGCTAAACCATTCCATGATCAAAGAATGAGATAACCATAACCTCCCCAGCAGAAGCAACCACTTTTGCTTTTTGGGGGGTTGGTGATGAAGGAGATTTCCACATTGAGCCTTGCTGTTTGCTCTCAGGATCAAAATGATGTAGCGAAATTTCATCAGCAGTGGTTACGTTTGAAAGAAACTCCGGATCTTTCTCTAGCATCAACTTTAACTGCGTGCAGACCTGCATGCGAATGTCCTTTTGTTCGAGAATCAAGTCTTGGAACCCATCGCGCACAAACACGTCTCATGTGTAATGTTTCAGTCACAAACGTGTGGGTGGCAAATAATGCAATGTTCAGTATTTCAGAGAGTGATCTTGAGGTAATTCGTCGATCCTCTCTCACAATGGCAGCAGCAGTGTTGATGTTTTCTTCCGTAAGAGCAGTAACTAGATCACCGGGTCTACCTTCCTTTGAAATTGTCTCCCCCTCTTTAAACATTTTAAACCACCTTAGAGCTGTGCTGTAGGGAAGAAGAGACTCTCCATAGGCCTCCTGTAACATTGTATAGGCCTCAACTGAAGAGTGGAGACAAAAGCAGAATTTCAAAGCCACATATTGTTCCTCGCGTGTTACCTCCATTGCGGCGGTAGGCGATATTGAACATGTCTGAAATTTGCTGGTTCTCACATGCAGGAACCAGGAGTACCAACTATGAAACTACTACGGCGTGTTTGTTTCACATTAAGCTAACAATATAATAAAATTGAATTTTTGTGCGAAAAATAATGACCGTAAAAAAATTATGGTCATTCTTTATTGAACAGTCCTCGTAAGGCATTTAAAAGAAGCACTAGCCTATCAAGTTGCCACAGTAATCATATAAACTCATACATCTAAACCAATACATTATTTCATTCAGCTAGAAGATGCAGGAGTTTTATTTTGTGAGTAGCTCTGATTCCAAAACGGGGAAACTTCCGAACAAAAACAAATCTTTTTAAATCATACATCAAACTATTTTTATACATTCCTGAATATTTATACATGTACGAGGGTGGACTGAAAAGTTTCCGACCTCAACATGAAGATGGCAGCACTCGTAAATAAAAGCTAGTGATTTCGTTGCTCATCTGTTGACAGTTACCAAAGTTTCGGCCCTTTTGGGCGCTCATTTGTTATGTAACAGTCATTTAAGCGAGTTGATATGAGTATTCTTATGAAAATTGACAAAATCGAATATCAATCTGTTATTAAATATTTGATTTTCAAAGGCAATACGCCTACGCAAATCAAAGATGAGTTGGATTCTGTGTATGGGGACTCTGCACCATCATTTACCACAGTGAAATTTTGGGCAGCTATATTTAAACGTGGCCGTAAAAGCTTAGGAGACGGTGAACGTTCGGGACGTCCAAACCCTGCAACTACCAACGAAAACATCGCCAATGTTCACCAAATAGTGTTAGATGACCGCCGAATTAAAGTGAGAGAGAGCAGAGGCTATGAACATGTCAAAAAAGTGTTTTGTCACATATTAAATCAACATTTAGACATGAAAAAGCTGTCCGTATGTTGGGTGCCGCGTTTGCTCACGTTAGATCAAAAAGGTGTTAGAATGAACGTTTCCCACGCTCTGTTGGTGCAGTTTAGGCGCAATGAATCAGAGTTTGGCGCCAATTAACTACTGTAGATGAAACTTTAATACAACGTTATACCCCCGAAACAAAAATACAGCCCAAACAGTGGACTGCAGAGGGGAACCGGCTCAAAGAAATCAAAAACTGTTTTTTTTTTTCACCTGGGAAAGCGATGGTGGCGTGGGGAAATCTGATAAGTAAGCAATCACTAAATGTATACCTGAAAATAAAGACAGAATTGGGAAGGGAAACCTATATAGGCATAGATTGTCAACATGAAAAATTCAATGCCATGGCCGGGATTTGAAGCACGGATCTCCTGGGTTCCGTCCAGTCGCTTTAACCCATTGAGCCACCATGGCCAACGTGCCGTCCTGAAATTAAATTCTCCATTTGACTCGTATATTTCCCCGGTAGACCACTAGGGGGCTCTCGCATCCGAGATACACAGTTTGTGGCGACTTACTATTGTAAGTACTTGAGTCACAGGCTTCATCATTTAACCCTTACTATTTTAGTTAATCGATGGAAATTAATAGTTCCTTCATATATGAGTAAAATGGAGAGTTTAGTGTTAGGACGGCACGTTGGCCATGGTAGCTCAATGGGTTAGATCGACTGGACGGAAACCAGGAGATCCGTGGCTCAAATCTCGGCCATGGCACTGAATTTTTCATGTTGACTCTCTCTATGTCTATATATGTTTCCCTTCCCAATTCTGTCTTTATTTTCAGGTATACATTTAGTGATTTCTTACTTAACAGATTTCCCCACGTCACTTGTCTGTCAATGTCCTCTATCCTATTCTTAATAATTGTCCAAAACCTTTTACATTTCTTTCTCTCTCATGCCAGATATCCCCCATCCCTATTTTAGCCAGCGTTCTCTCTAGCTCTGCCCACTTACATGTTGAACTCTTCTGATGTTCTAGACAGATCTTTAATGTATTATCATCATTCTTTTTTTATACAGCTATACCAATATTTTATACATATTTCTATAATTACCCCACTCCTGCAACGTCTTCCTAGCTACTCCATTTGGCGTTGACTTATTCAAACCTAGTATTGTTGCCACTAATTATTGAATGAACTATGTATTTGAAACCCCAGTCACCTATCTCGGCCTACCTACATTCCTAAAGCAGTAGTTGTAATAAATTTGTGTGAATAAATGTACAAAAGATCGTTTCTAAGCGTGACGTTCGTTTGAAGGATAATTGGTCACAAAGGAATTTAATAGCAGTCGTAAGCACAGAGAGGATAAGACGTTGTCACAGATAAGTCAACACGACAAAGCATTGGGATCTCTTATCACTTCTTTGTTTCAAACTCATTCTCTCTGGAGTTCAACACGAAGGTTTCCAAGAACACAATCGATTTTCCTGCTTCCTCTGGGAGTACATCATTTAACTCTACACTAATACAATTACGTCGTGTACGTAAACAACTTTCCTTTATCAACACTTCACATAATATGCAAAGAGAAGCAAAAACAGTGAGGTCAAAGAATATACAAAAAAAATGTTATATTATAAAGAAAGTATATTTGTTTGTGTATGTAATCCTAAAAAGTCACTCAACAGATTTTGATAATTCTTTCACCAGTGAAAAGACTAATTCACTGTGACGGATGCAGAACTGTAAAACATTTTCAAATTTCATTTCAGAAATAATTAAGATGAGAAGGTACTATGTATCTCCACAATGTTATTTCCATGATTTTTGAGTAGACATTAGTGAGACATTATTATTGAGATGAACATGAAAATTGTCACCTTTATCTTTAATAATACCTATTATTATTTGAAAATTTTGTACTGGTAATTTGTTATATTTTAGCTTTTGTGAAGAAAAGCACTGAAATTTCAGGAAAAAATTTAAACAAGTATTATGAATCTCAGACAAAAATCCCTTCTTATTATTCTCATAAATCATACTTAATTCACACACAAAAATTCATATGCTTTTGGTTAATTAGTTTTTAAAAACGTGCACCGGAACCTGAAAAAGTGAAACTGAGATAAACAGCTTTCAAGTTAATATATTGTCGCGGAAGCGGGCATAAAAGTTTCGGCACAAATACATAACAGACGGATAGTGTTTCACGGTAATAAAGAGCTTGCATAAGCAGTTAAAGATAGCGCGAGAGAAAGGTCTGCCCAAACAAACTCAGATAAATGGAAATTTCTGGTAACGTCTTGGTTGACAGAGATTATTCGATTTCTTTATTTTTCCCGGAAATATCTAGAATTTATCAATGAGGCATTCAAGAAGGTGACGACTCGCCAAGTCAGTCGCGAAAGTGGCAAGCAGTAAACAGCTGTAGAGTGTTGTAACGAGAGCTGATGTAATCAGAACGCCGTTATTGTCATCGACCTTGGTATACTGTGTTGTGTATGTGACGTTATGTTGCTACGTGAGAATTGAACTATGTATTTCTATGGAAATAAAGAACATTTGGAATGTCTGCAACCGGGACTTTCAATTCTACCAACCCACAAAGTCACAATATTGTTTACTGGCTTTTCACATGTGCCAGAACATTCCTGCTGCATAGTCTTGACCCTCTGTATTCTCACTTGTTTTTAATTTTCTCTTCATTTTTCTTGCCTTCTTGGTCAGTTCTTCAATCGCTTTATCTGCTTTCAGGACTCGCAGCTCATAAATTTCTGTATATGAGTACTATCGTGATTAGAACATGTATTGTGTGAACTGGGCCTACTAACCTCAATATTACATGTGATTTCATTGTCTATTCTATTTATGTTTTCCACAATTACTTTTCTATGTTTAGTAAAACGATTTACTATAAACTTTCTCTTTCGAAATGTTTTTGGTCTACCCATATAATATATTCACCAATAACGAGTACAAAATATTATTCAGAACAAATAACTGTTCAAATACATAGCCAAAGACAAAAAATCTAGCATCATTGGAGTTACAGTGGTATCAGCAGAAAGCTTGAAAGATCCCTTACAAAACAAGGCTTAGTTCAGAAATAACTGTTCATCATTACAGAAGTTATGATCGATTTTCTGAAAGCTTACGAAAAGGGGCGTGGCAAATACTTAACACCGAGTAATATAATTAGCAAATTAGGTATAAAATATTGCTCCAATGAACTTTTTAACTATATATTTGTAATCTAGAACCATGACATAATAAAATGTAAAAATACAAAAGTGAATTTTAACCCCAAGTGCAGTACCTTCACACCTTAAAATATTTAAAAGAATTTACAAAGTCACATAGTGGGGCTATATAAGAATATAGTGGCTGGCCCCGTGGCTCAGTCGGTAGAGCACCTGCCTGCAGTGCTAAGGGTACCGGGTTCGATTCCCGGTGGTGAGAGTGGGGAGTTTTCTTCGACCAAGATAATTCCTCATCTTCCCCAGATTCTGGAAGTATACATGAGAGTGCGACTGTGTGCGTGATCTAATGATTAAAACCCAACGAATACGAATTAACACCTTCGATATGTTCCAAAGGAGAACGGCCGCCGACATGACCATTACAGTTAAAGGCGGGGTATGGTAACAATTATCTTGGAGATATACAATTTATTTGTGAGAGGAGAATCTCGCAGGGTTACTACATAGAGGATGATTTGCGGTCGTTACTACCCATATGCAAGGGTTCACCTGACATACATTTGGCGTGACGTATGATCTATAAACCCAGGTTTCACGTCCCGGTGCTTTATGTCTGGACGTGCTGCGTCACTTTGCCGACTCCAAGATGTTTCCAGTTACGAGATCTCATTCGGCAAAGGTAAACTTTTGTACCAATTATTATTAATTATTGTAAATGTAATAGATCTACCACTGATTCTAGATATGTATTAAACTCTTCAGATAGACTATAGTACAGCCTGTTCAGAAAATTCCGGAAATCCTTCGTAATTTCGTGCCAATGGAGTGTTGGAGCGTAATGCAATTAGCATCCCTACACACGCCTGTGTCTAATGTGTAACTGCCGGAAGTTTCATTATTGTATGTCTGTTATTGTTCAGTGTGTGTGTGTGTAGTGCTTAACGCCCGCTTTTACTACATACGGCACCGCAGGCGGTGACACTGATAATACATGAGATGAAGATGGAGCACCGGTTGAATGAGATGGCGGGGGAAACCGGAGGTCCCGGAGAAAACCCGCCCCAGCGGCGTGTTGTCCACCACAAATGTCACTGCGGTCACCTGGGATCGAACCCGGGCCGCCTTGGTGAGAGCCAAGCGGTCTAACCACTGAGCCACGGCGCGGCCCCTATTGTTGTTCAGTAGAAATTTGTGTCCAAATGATAGAGTTAGAGGAGCAACGTGTCTACATTAAATTTGGCGTATAACTCAAGAAAACCTTTACCGAGACATCAAATGATGCAGGAAGCCTATGCTGGTGAGTGGTTAAGCCATACTCGATGTTACGAATGGTTCACGTGGTTTAAAAGTGGCTGGCCTTCTTCAGGACGCCCTTGTCGGGAACGTCAAGGCAATTGTGCGTACCAAACGAAGACTGACTCTCCAAGAAGACTGCAGGATATAACATTTAAGTTGGATCCTGCCATGATAACCTGACACAGCATGTGGCGAGATAATTCGTGGCTCCTGAATCACGATAAGGCACCCAGACATTCATCCCTGTTGATGCGTTACTGTTGCACAAAAAGACGAAATCACTGTGCTGCCTCATCCTCCATACTCCCCAGACTGACCTCTGCAAACCTGTTTTTTTTTTTTTCATTTCCAAAGTTGAAAACCTTGTTGAAATGAAGATTTGGAACCATAGACGAAATAAAAGAAAATTCGCAGCCAATCCTCATCGGGATACACTAAGACTGCTTCCAGAAGTGAAAACAGTGTTGGGAACGGCATTGTTGCGTATATGGGCCGAGAAAAGTATGGAAATTACTATAATCATTGTTATTTAAAATACATTTCCTGTGCCTTGAGTTTGGACAAAGCTGTTTGTTGATGGTTAAGCTTAAATTTTGCTGACTGGCAAACATGTACTTTGGACAGGTGAATCATAAATCCTGCTGATCAATGGGAATAATGCACAGGTGGCCAGTAGACCAGTTATCACATATGCTTCCCAGGTGTGGGGTACTGCTAGCAATACTCATCTCCGTAGGCTACAGGTCCTGCAAAATCGACTTATACGCATCGCCACGGATGCCCCTTGGTACGTAAGAAATCAACAACTGCATAAAGAACTTGATCTCCTTCCTCTTCACCAGTACATACGTCAGATCACCTCTCGCTTCTTCTCAAACCTGCCAGATGTTCCAGGAGCTGTGATGTATGGCATCGACGTACGCACCCGCCAGCCCACGTGCCTAAAGAGACGACTCCCAAAGGATCTCCTCCGTAGTGACTGACTGATTAACTATGAATATTGTTTCACAATGAATATTGTTCTTGTATCTCTTTGATTACTTATTTTTATCAGTTTTTTTTCTCTCTTTCTCTCTTGTGTGTCATCCTCGTTTCACAGTGTTTAGTAGATAATAGTATCCAACTTGGTTTTCCTTATATGTCCTTATATAGTTCATAAAGATTCAATCAGTTAACAAGGATCTGTAAAGCTGATAAATCATTGAATAAAATAAAAAATATGGTCAGTAACAGGTCTCAACATGTTCTCAATAATGTAAACAATGATTGCACAAGATGGTTCAATATTTGGGAGGAAAACAATAGCTAGCGTGGGAATTGCTGATTTGGCTTTTGGGTGGGACCCCTATTTAAGCTTGGTTGAGTTAGCGCACGTGTGGAATTTTAGGGTGGATTTTAGGCTGCGCATTATGCTAAGGACTTGATGCTGCTAGTTTATTCAGAGAGCATGCGGCGGGTCACTCATAAGGTCTAGTTTCTCCGGAGGCCACGTTGGTCCTAAATTCAGGCTCATCATGCCTCCGTATAGTGGTGGCTACTGTACACTTCGCATCCTCAGCTATATACAAACATCTCCAAGGTAAACCAGTGTGGGTATTTGATGTACTAATGCAATTGTTAACACCATCTCCCCCCCCCCCCCCCAAGTCTCTTCAAGACATCGGGACTGACTTGTCTTGAGACCCAATCATTACGCTACAGTAAATTGGCATTTTGTAGAAGCTTGCGTTGTTTCTATTTATTAGTGATGCGAGATTTAATCGATTAACCGAAACGATTAATCGATTAATTCTTTATTTTAGATTAAAGATTGAAAAAATTAATCGACTTATCGAGTCGATTACAATAAATATTAACCAAAACATTTAGCCAAATTTGGCCCTCTTTGTTTTTATGTATTGCTTCCAACCTATACAGCCTTTCCAACGTATCAAGCATTCATTAGACACGTAATTTTCTTAGGAATCCTATCAAATACCACCCACAATAGGCAGTGGATCAGGCTGGGCTTCATGTCAAGTCTGTATCCCTGCACCAGAAACCCACTCTGCTGAATTGCACTGCGAGACAGCTAAGATCATCTCCTGGAATGCGCGGGTGCTTTAGGCGGTATCGCAGCACATTTCTCCTTCCCAATCCGGTGGAGGTTTTTAGTGGAGTAGTACCCTTGAGGTGAAGCCCAAATACCCCACTATGCCCTCCAACACAGTGGAAATCCATAAATGGACTTTTTCTCCACTCGAAGAAAAAGATAGCTAAAAGAAATCACTCTGAACCCTGAGAGAGTCTAAACAACCCTTCTCTTGTCAAATATTCTAATAGGTACATAACTACATACAGATGCTGACAGAGAGGTTTCTTTCCTTACAGCTTTTGTGTGACAACATATCGTATACAACTGATTATTTATCGTTTGCTAGCATAAACTGAACTGTACAACCTTGAACTGAACACTTCGATTACGTAGCTATGGAAACAATAGCTGATGCCTCTTCTCAGGGCTGGTGGTGGTGTAACTTTGTGTTAACTGCAGTAAGCCAGTAACGTTTCTGAGTTCCTGACAGTGAGTGAAAGTTTTGTGTTAAAGTTAAAATAAGGAAAAACGTTATAAAAACAACTGCATGTCAGTCTCACAAATCTTAGTAGATATTGATATAATACGTTACTAAATAATTACTTACTAAATATTTTACATCTAACTCAATGCATATATAAAGCATGTGCACTTGATGCACACACAAATTTTGAATCTAAATATTTAAAATGTTCATAAATAATTAAATGTACAGAGTATTAACGTATTTTATATAATCCTTATATCTAATTCTTGAACAGATAATATCTCTATTAATCGAAAGATTAGTGGATTAAAGTAACAAGGTTAATCGATTAAAAATTTTGATCGATCTACAGCACTATTATTTATCTATCTTTAATATAACTACAAATTCCCTCTACCATTAGTTCTACCATTTGTTCCCCTATCCTCTCAGCTACGCTCCCAGTTGCAAAGTAGACTGTAAACCCTTAAGGTGAAATCCTCTAAGTATACACAGTCTTATCCACAAGTTATAGTCAAATCTCCCCCGGGTTTACACCCTTAAATACAACAGTACATTAATTGTGGAGGAGATTATTTTGAAGAAGACTGTTTAAAATAAGTAAAAGGAAGAGTAGAAAAATGTTTGTGGACAAAGTTCCGGAATTTTCTGAACGCACCTCGCACGTTTAGTAACAGTAGTCTAACGTGTGAATTCGCCCGTTGTTTGGGTGGACTATAGCTTGTGTGGCACGATCATTAAAAGACTTTCAGCTGAGAATACCATGGAGTACAAAATAGTTGTCGTTACTCCACAGATTGCACTAAAAACAAATGCCGCTAATATCTGTATTACAAGGAATATACATTGACGGTCATGACGTAACACTTCAATAAATGAAAAACGACATCCTGTGTAACATTATGATATATCGAATACTTTAGACATGTAATCAAACAATGTCTAAATAACCTTTATTATAATTCTATAGAGTATACACTGAATTTTAGGATTGTCGAAGCTTCTACATTTAATAACGTTTGAATTTATTTTATTTGTATTTATACTGCAATCTGGTTCGTTGGCGGGCATTATGCATAATTTTATAAACAGAGAATATTACTAACATTAGACATCAGATACTTTCCTCTATGGTCGCAGAATTAATGTGTTTTCCAAAGAGGTTAATTTTGGTGATCTGGGAGTACGGAATCACATCATTCATTAATGACAATCTTAATTATATAAAAATTAAGGCATAAAGATAAAAATTATAACCATAAGGTGTAAACAGGATCTCTAGATCAGTGAATAATTTCATAATGAACGAAGCACATAAATGATGTCAACTAAAGCTTCGCACAATGTCAGATCAGTCATTTATTGATAATTAAAAAGTGTGCAATAATGCATAAAGCTGAAAAATAAATGTTAATTAATTTTACAAAATAAGTTTTATCGATTTGTAGAGCCCCCGTATAAGCACTTTGACAAACCTTAAATGTCATGCAAAGCTATGTTCATTTCAAAACTTTCCAGTTTGATGCTGGGGACGTTAACATCACATACTACGATGTGTTTCTTTTAGTATCTAAGCATTTACTGAAATATTATAAATGCCGAAAATTATAGCTATTCCCTTCCAGTATCTCTACATCTTTGGGAGTTTCCTAACTCCATTGATGGAACAACTGCTTCAAGCATATATTGACGTTCTTGCCCCAATTGCCCTCTTACATTGTATCAAATTGATGGTAGCCGCTATGGACAAGATCTGGCAAATATGAAGGATGAGATAGCACAGTAGATCTTAAGATTATTCAGGGTAGCAATGGTCTGGAACTGACATGTAGAACACTTCATTCCCATTTTCCATTGCTGCAGTGTGGATGTGTTGCCCGACTTGGCACAGTGAACTTCAGCACTGTTGACTGAAGCCAATCCAGCTGAAGCATCCCTTACTGATCCAAAACACAGTGGCCATTTGCTTGCAGGTGAATTGTTCCTGGTCATGGCTTCCTAGAGCAAGGGTTCCCAGTATGCTTCTACTCCACAGACTGCAATTTCTTTGTTAGAGTCTCATGCAAGAACCGTAACTACTCCGTGGTGACCAGGCACTCAAAACCCTGCTGGATCTGCATGGTCCAGTTGCAGGCATAACTCAGCATGCCCCTGTTTCTTCACATTGCTGAGACTGTGTGCAGAAACTTCAGTCATGGATGAGTGTGAGAAGTTCCCCTTCCTGTGATAATCCACCTCCTCAAAGTGACATGACTGTTCTTCATTACAATGTGTTGGACATTGTACTGCTTGTGTTGAATGTCCAGTGATTTTGCAGCACAATCCTTGCCGTCTTTGAATTCTAAAATACAACGAAAGATGAAACTGCAACTTGGTGATAAAAATAACTAAACTCATGGCACAACAGCCCATGGAGGACAAAGGCCTACCGCCTTCTCGGGCCTCAACACGGGTCACGAATGAGGAAGCAATAACGAAGGATGGGTGTGGTTAGTTTCCCGAGTTCCTTCCCCGGCCGGAGGATGCGAACTTTGCAACCTGGAAGAAGACTGATGAACAGGGACAAGAGGACGCTCACTTTCTTTTCGGGCAGCCAGCCAGGTGAAAAGATGATTAGATATCATTAAGGATATGATTAGGGACAAGAGGAGTTGTGCCAAGGCGAAGCCTGCTATGAGAGTAAGAAAGATAATAGAAAGAATGCCGGGGAAAACTGGATGCGGCTTATAGCTGCTTCAGCATATACAACGGTAACCTCCCTTCTCTGCAGAGAAACCCCAATCCCCATTGTCCATGCCGCAGCAAATGATACACTGGTCTACCCGTGGGCTGCACCAACATCACCTGAAGGGAATAGGCAGAACACTAGCCTGTCTTGATATAATCATCAAAACATACTACCAACTCTTAACACAGAGTTATACGGAGTGCTAATTATTTTTAATTGACTGCCTAAAATGTTCATTTAAAGAAAATCATATAAAATATGTATATAAAGAAAACATATATTAAATCTGGAGAAAAGATTAAATCCAGGGCAGTGTTTAAACGTCTGAACTGATATGTTTCAATTATGGTGAAATAAATGGACGTTTCCACCAAAACGTTTGACCTTGTTTTGGTTTGTATATATAGTTATATTATTTCGAGTTTTCTGTGCATTTTATAGATATATGTACATCAGGACTATTTTAAATATATTTAATAGAATAATTATTTTACTGTCCTTCTTGTGACTCATTTCAGTGGGAAAAATCATTGGTCACTAACATTTTCGAGCTAGAACGCTACACCTTAGCTTGTCTTGTAGGGTAGCATCCCTACAAACCCGAGGTTTCCTCAGATTTATTTCAAAACGAGTTTACTCACAATTGCAATTGTTACCTTATCAGATACAGTAAGTCAGAGAGGGCCTGGAATTCTACCCTAAAATTCTATCGATTGCATTATAAATGCACGTTTTGAGGTCCCTGGGGCATATTTAGGACAGGTCCCCTGCTTTTGACAACAAAATAACAAACAGTATTTAAATTCAGCACACTCCAAGGTTTGGGATTGGGATTTCATTACGGAGGGGATTCGGTACGTAGGCCACCATGCTGGGCTCATTATGCCTATGCCCCCAAGTGGGGCACCCCCGGGAGGAGGGATGAGGCGAAGGAGACAAAGGGTGGCCGACCCAAGGAGCCACGACAGTACAGAGGGCAGGATCCCTAGGGTTCACCTGGATAGAGACTTCCCCCTACAGGTCAGGCAACAAACCCGCTCCCCTACAGCGGGACGGCAACGAGCCCAGCAGCCGAGCCCCGAAGATTCCTGGTAGGTGGACCCAAAATGGTCCCAGCAGAGGAGCGGAGACCGGCAACCGACCTACCGGAGGAGGAAGTAGTTTTCCTCAGAGCATATCATCCTGCCATGCACCGCCAAGACACCCAACGATGCCTCTACCCTGAAAGGGGCCACCAGATGAGAGATATGAAATGGAGGGAGAGGAAATTTAGGGTATGTAACTAACCTGTCCAGCATTCGCCTGGCGACCCGGGAAAACCCCCGAAAAAACCATGGGTCAGGTAGTTCGGCCACGGGAATCGAACCCGGGCCTCCCGAATGCGGAGCACAGACGAAACCGCCTGAGCCATCCCTCTCGGTACACTCCAAGGATACGATACAAAGACTTTCAAGGAAGTCTCACACCATCCACGACCACCCTTTGCGTGGAAAATGGTTTGAAAATGTAATTATAGGCAAAACTTTGCAGATCGTAGTGGAACACCATTTGTGTCATTTTCTTTTGGGAACCATTGGCGGGAACCATTTTCGAGACACTCCTTGTTATTGGTTTGAATTTTCAAATATTTACACTTTACTCAACCAGAAAGGCGTATTTCTCTTTGTGTCCTGGACGTGCAAAGAGAATGGAAGATCAAAGCCATCTCATAATAACCAGTTCTTCAAAGTCTTAATCGTCACTTAGTCTTAAGTAATCTCCTATTCCAATAGTACTTATAAGGATTAAGGGTCAGCGCCAGCTAGGTCATTTAGGCCCCTTTTTGTGGCACACTTTTCTGAGGGGGATGAGCAAAAAATGCATGTGTACAAAAGTTGATCTCGATTAACGTTAAGTGGATAGAAAGGATGTAGGCAAAGAATGTCATGAGAGGACAAACATCCGAATTTTAACACACCTATTGTTTTTTCTCCAGGTTGCCCTATGTGAATGAAGACTGTACAGTGATGCTTATGTGAATCTATTCTGATTAGTGTGAAGAATTGCTTATTGTATATTAACAAATTACTGAAAAACATTGAAATATTATATATATATATATATATATATATATATATATATAGGTATACATATTTTAGCTACATTCATTTGTCTTTTCCTTGTTGCTACCTTGGCTTACATGACACCCTGGTCTTCTGCTGTCAGATAGCTCTTAACCTCCATGCCTCCTTGTTACTTAATTAGCCCCTTTCTCCCTCATCTTCCTTTCTTATATTCTTTACTTTCTGACCCACTTTTCCTTTACTTTTTGCAAGAACTCACCAATACTTCTTTCTTTCTTTTCCTCCTTTCCCGTTAACATTTTTATAGCTACTATCCTCTTCTCTACTTTCTCCCATTTTTCCTCCCAAACTTTTTTTCTCCACATTGCAACCTCCTTGCATTCTGTTACATGGTGTTCTATGCTTTCTTCTCCCCAACACAATTCACAAATTCCCTTTCCATACCTCTTATCCCTCTGAGAAATATTGTTACTGTTCTCATCCAAGTACCGCCTGCGGTGCCGTATGTAGTAAAAGCGGGCGTTAAATACTACACATTTCATTTATTTCTCATCCGAGCTAACTCTTATCTCTCTTGTCTAATGCAGTAATCTACATATGTTTCTCGTTCCCAATTTATTTTTATTTGCTTGTAAAATTGTAATGACTTCATATTTTCTAGACTTCCCCATATTTCCTGTCTTTCTATATTTTCTATTCTGCATTTTACTAATTTACCCACATCGCATGTATTCCTTTCCTCTAATCTCCATATATCTCCCATTCCTATTTTTTCCATAATTCCTCCTATCTCTTCCCACCAACTATTTGAGTTCACTAATATTTTTTGCTGTCTCATGCATAATTTCATAATTTCCCCTTCTTTAACCAAATACCTATACCAAAATTGTATTATTCTTTCCATTATTATTCCATTTCTTCTTGTCTTTCCTAATTCTACTAAAGCTACTTCCCTAGATGCTGATCTTGGTAAGCCTAGTAGCTCTTTACAAAACCTTCTGTAGCTTTGGTCCACCGTTTTGTTTACCTCTGTGCCCTCCCCCCCCCCCCCCCCCCCCAGATCTCCACTGCATACAACATTTTGGTTTCAACTAGTGCTTCGTACACTCTTTCTAAACACTTGGTTGTCATTTCTAGTTTATATTTGCACATTCTTATTCCATTCATAGCCGCCCTTCCTTTTGCTTCAATTTTTCTCCTGTGTGCTCCCCACTTTCCATTGTTATTCAACCTTACTCCTAAGTATTCAAATTCATTGACTACTTCTACCCTTTTGTCATTTAGTACCCACTTTTCATCCTTGTTTTAGTTTAACTCCCTTCTTGAAGACCATAAATTTCGATTTATTTATGTTTATTTTTATTCCCCATTCTTCACGTTACAAGCAGTAAGGTTTTCTTTTTTTTCATTTATACTCCGCCTTTAACTGCAATGGTCATATCGGCGGCTGTTCCTTTCTGTAACATATTTTCTACTGGCGATGGTGTTAACTCGTAAACGTTGGGTTGCAGGTACTTTAGATTTTAATCATTA
The DNA here is from genome assembly GCA_030765055.1 of Mantis religiosa. Lineage (NCBI taxonomy): Eukaryota > Metazoa > Arthropoda > Insecta > Mantodea > Mantidae > Mantis > Mantis religiosa. The sequence continues at coordinate 333,093,022 of CM060948.1, forward strand.
GATCACGCACACACTTGCACTCTCATTCATACTTCCAGACTCTGGGGAAGATGTGGAATCATCTTGGTTGGGAAAAAAAATTCCCACTCCCAACCGGGAATTGAAATCGGGACTCTACCGACTAAGCTCTGGAGCCAGTCCAAAAATTACCTCCATATCTTCATTCGTTTGACAAGGAATATGAAATATAAACACTTAACTTTGGTGACATACACGTTTAATCTGTTCTTAAGGGTATCCATGAGTGGCATTTGAACTGTTTTCAAGAGTTTCTCATATGTTACAATTATAAGACCTTTCCAAATTTCATGAAGACATCTAACAGCGTCTTCCCCAAGTGCGTGACACTTCTAAAGCCGTCACAATAGCTCAGTATTTGGTGAATCTGCTGCCAGCTGTTACAGTGGTGAACCACTCGATCTTTCTCTCAGAGTATACTTAGGTATAATAAGAATAGACAGCACAAGTTAATTGTGCTAGTAAATTTAATGAAGGTTAATAAATGAACTGTTTAAAGTAAGTTGTCAACTGTTTCTGGATTTTATGAGCTAGAAACGTATAATAGGTATAGTCTGTTAACCCTTGAACTATTAATAAATATATACTAAGCGAAAAATTCCCTTGTGATTTTCGCCAAGCGGTACGTGCTAAACGAGTGCGGTCTTTAGAAGCTATGGACTGCCGATAATCGATCACAGTAAAACACTTCTCTAGTATAAAAGATAGTAAGAGACGTGGCAGAGGCTCATACATACATGCTCATGACTACCTCACCAAAGTTCCTACTTTATACTTAAATTTTAGGCTTCTTAAGCGCATCTAAAATTTTTTCCAACCTACGATTGTTAAATTGTATGAATCATTTCCCCATTCCTATTTTCAAAACTGACACACAGGAGAGTTTAATGCAGGTCTCTGATTTCTAAACGTACCAAGTTCTGATTACCCAAACCGTAATTTATAACCAAATACCTTTCTTCGACACATAACGTTCCTTCTTAACGACATTCTGACACATACTTCTTACTTCTCGGTAACATTTCTTTATAAAGTATTAATCTTACCAGTCAATTCTGTAATTAATATAAATAATAGTATAGAAAACAGGTATAGAGATTTTTCCCTCCTTTCAGAAGTAATTGTTGAATTTTTAAAACGTTTCTTAACGATGTATCCTCACGGCTCGTATCGTAGATCAATTTATATGTATTAAAATGCATAGGTTAGTAAATTAAGCTCATTCACTGTGATTTTGTAAGTTTGTGCTGAATATTTGATCAAGCTTGGTGACAAAGCATATCCTGTGGAAAGTGCGACAAAGTGCCAAAGTAAGTACAGGTCTTATTGGGCATTTAAATGGTCACGTCTTACAACTTGTAAAAGACTTAGGGCAACATTTATAACATGCAGTTGTATCTAAGAACTCAGGTATTTTTATTTTCTATACTTCGTACTTACAATATTGTATTCCACCCAAAAGCTCCAAACTAAAGTTTCACAGGAAATACATGTTTTGACATTCCCTGAAGCCCCACCCCTCCAAAAGCATTTTAGAACAGGATCTGTGTTCGTTTGTTTGTGAATACCGTAACTCAAAAACTAAAGTTAAACATCCAACTTCCTACTTTTGTTTAGTATCTTCCAAGGATGTGACAAAGATTACAATTTCCAGGAAAATCTGTACACCAAAATTACCCTTCACATGGAAAAAGTTTGGAAAATGCTTATTTCCTAAAAACAGTTCTAACGATTTGGATTAAGTTACTAGGGGCGTATTCATAGTCAGACTTGATCAGGACTAACTTGCTACTTTCAGTAGACTAACGTTGGACTAACGATTTTCTTATTCATAAACCGGGATTAGCGACAGTCCGGAGACCAAACACGTTGGTCCGGCTCAAATTTTGGCCCGCCTCCGAGGGGTAGATTAAAGGCGGACTATCTTTGCAGCATGGGCAATTAAGTGATGGCTATAGCTGTGGTGCGTGTAATTCGTGGAATAAGATGACGGAGGAACACTTATCTACCAAGAATAGAAATTATTGCGAAGTACGACGACCTAAACTTCAAAAGAAGATACAGGTTTAGTAAAGCAAAAGCCAGAAAGCTGATAGAAATGATTCGTCCTAACCGAGGACTGAGTATCTCAACCGACACCCAAATCCTAACAGCACTTCGGTATTATGCAAGAGGAGGATATCAAGACAACACTGTCCGTCTCGGTAGCGTGGTGGTAGCATGTCTACCTCACGTTCAAGAGGTCCCGAGTTCGAATCTCGGTCAGGGTGAGTTACTTGCATAAGATTTTTCCAGGATTTTCCCTTATCCTGAAAGACGAATGTCGGGTAACTCTAAGCTCTATGGACCCTGGGCTCATTTTAGCATCATTTCACCCATTCCATTCATCGTCCGATATGACAAAGTTGGAGGACGTAAAAAAAGACAACACTGCTGGCCTGTATCAGCAAGCCGCATTATCAGCAAACTTGTTATAAAATTTCCCTCCATGCCTCCTCCTTTCTCACATTTGTATTCGTCGACACTGATTTACTTTCTATACTGTTCATTCTTTTTTTGGACTAGAGAAAACATTGGTCTTCCTCTTACCAATTGATACCACGCTTCTTACTTTGTTACCGAACCTCAAACTGCAGCAGCAACCGTAAGAATGATTAAGAAACAACAGTGAAACTACCACAGAAATTCATAAACTTGTAGGTACACTGTGTTTTGTTTAGCACTCTACGAGCCTCACGCATGCGCAAAAGAACCATTTTGCTCCGCGCTGCTCCACGGCTTTACTTGGTCCGAGGCTTTTTATCGTCGCATCTCTCTCCCCCTCTCCCTCCCTCCCCCTCTCTCCCTCTCTCCCTCTCTCCCTCACTCCCTCTCTCTCTCTCTCTCTCTCTCGCACACTTGCGAGTGTTCGTGGCGCTAGACGTAAGGGAACGCAAACTGAATTTTCCAAACTTTTATAACAATACAGTTGTTGAAATCACCATTGCAACATGAATATTCTTATATTATGCAAATGTTTTAAATATTTACTTTAAAGTTAATTATAATTTATGAATTACTTATTTTTCTAAACCAACGGAAATACCAGCAGTACATCTGTATAGCTGTGAATGTTACTTACGTTAAGGGATAATTCGTCATTGTCATTGTCTTCATCGTCTGAGTACTGCAAATTTATGATGATAGGTTCCAAAATCTCGTTACGTGCTATTTCTTTCCAAAAGTCGTCTTCTTGTAGTTTATCTTAAGTCTCACGCAGTTTTCCAGACTTGTTGTGTTCCTTGTCAATTTCTTCGTGAATATGTCGTTCAACGTCAGTCAGTTAAAAATATTATTTCTATTTGCAACATAATGTGAGCTCACACTAACTCAGATTGTTCTGGCAGTAGTAAGGGAGAAAGTGGCTCATATGTCATTGATGCAGCTGATATACTTTTTCATGGAAGAGTAACTTAATAATGCTGCTTTGAACTCTCTAGAGTAAATAGAGATTACGAACCATTCATAAATATATATATAATGTGACCAGACACGTTCTGCCAGACTGACAAGAAGTGTATCGCTTCCTCTCAAATTTAACAAACACCTTGGCTTATTCAAAGTACTGTGACTTTGTGGGTTCGTGAAATGAAAAGTCCAATTACACCACTCAACAATGTTCTTTATTTCCACCGACTTACAGTTAAACACTTGCCAATTACATAAAATTACGTAATGCACACAATTACGATTCACCAGTTCGTCCGTTACAATTTCCTTGTACTCGCGGTTACGTAAGCTCCGGTACACATTCACAGTTACGTACAGTCTTCCGTTGCACAATCTTTCCGTTCATTAACACGTCACTGACTAACACTGCCTCCTTACACCAAGAACTGTCCTCACTCACACACACTAACCAACTGATTGACCAACTCCAACTCCGTCTGTCTGTAACTCTCTTTATATAGGAATATCGCCGGTTTCTAGTGACCAGGAGAATGTTCCAGATTACGTAATTTCTGGAACCAGGTGGACAGAAACAGACGGCACACTGATGTTTTTCCTCCCAACCACTGCATGTCACCACTACAAGACAAACGAGGGGGAGGTGTGGCTAACGCGGTCCTCCCCTGCCTTCCGTTCCCAGCTGGTTCTACAGGATGTTCCAGCGCTCGCGTTACAGTACATATTTCTTTTACCACGTCATGTCAAATGTTTACGTTTCAGTTCTGAGTAATTTCAAATATACGTTCACGCATACATGCCAACCAATAATGATACTCATTACAGTGCTTACGTCGCAATGCATTGTTATAATATAATGATATCTATTTTATTTATTTATATTAGAAAAACTATAGACATGGGGCTTTTACGGTTATGTTAAATACATTACTCTTTATCTTCCTCGTGGATAAGTATTTGCAAAATCTTAATTTCTGTTTTAGCGCGAATAGTATTTATTAGAGATTGATTAGTTTCGCGCTCGTCACACACCACATAGGGGGAATGCAATATGACAACACTGCAGGACTCCGATTGTTGCTCAAGGACAAACATCATCCCATTTGAAATAGATAATAGACCTAAGTGACAACTATGAATACGGCCCGCTTCATGGTAAACAAAACATATCTTGAATTATCTAGGAGTAACTTTGAACTGCACCTCATTCTGGGTTACTTTTATTGGTAACCAGCAAGACCGAGATAAAATCACTACACAAAAGAGTAGTACTCGTAAAACATACAACTTAAGCCAAATTCTTCCTTTAATTTGTGGTTAGCCACTTCTGAAATATTCCTTATTAAGTCACTGTTTAGAATTTTTCAGTAATTATAATTTCTTGAATTGGAAAACTGAATTTTGTTAGTAGTCTTTTTCTTCCCCCTTCTATACCCTATTGTGCACCTGGTGATGCAAAGACAATGGAATTTTAATGCCATCATATACCTGTCAGCTCTTAAAGTATTTGACTACCACTAAACACCTCTGTATTCCATATTCCCACTGTACCTATAAATAAGACCATTTCTATGAATGATTATCCCAATTAATATTAAGTAGAGAAATAAGCGTTCATGTATAACAATTCAGAAACACCTTAAGCTGTTTAGTCTCTAGGTGATTTAGCTGAAAACTTGAATAAACTGGTCTACCAGCTACATGAATCCTCTGGAACATTTTAATGAACAAAAGTATAAGAAGAATCAGAAGGCATTAACAGTCATGTGCTTTTGAGCATTTAAATAGCTAGGTATGAAGTTTTTAAAACCTGTTGTTGTAATATGTAAATCAACCCAAAGCTGTACAACACTTTTGCAGTTAAAACTATCTTTTTATGTTTTGAAAATATTGATTAAATATTAACTAAGGGTTAAAGTTTACAGTTAATCGGATTACAAACTTTTAATAATAATACAGTATTTTACTCATCTATATCGGATTACCTTTAAATAGCTGCAATAACACGTGTATGTTCACCAGCCGGGCACTCTTACCTGAAAAGAAATAAAAAATAAAAGTCATGGAGCTTCAAACTTCAAAACAAGATAACAAGAGCCTTGCAACAACAAAATATCACAACCATCTAGACGAATACACTGAAGGGAAATGAGCAAAACTTCATCGAATCATGGGCAAAGTACGTATATAAATACTGAAGAGCCTTCGTGACTGATCAAGAAATGCTACACCAAAAACGTTAACCAGTTAATGGATTGTACCTAATAGTGGTTAACTATAAAGCCCGGGCCTTATACCTATAGTGCTTACACGTTGTAAGTCGCCATTAAGATAGTTGTCTCATGTGTTTATAAGAATTGCTAAGTGGTTTACAAGGAGAAATACGAGTCAGTTAGAGAATTTAATGTCATATCGGCTTGTTGGCTATAGTAGCTCAATGGTTTAGAGCGGCTGAAAGGAGACCAGAAGATCCGTGTATCATCATCATCATCATCATTATTATTGTGTATCAATCAATGATCGTCAGTTAGTTTATGTGCAATCCATCAACTTATTCTGACATCTAAGATACGTTAGGATGGGATAGAGTTTTACGAAGAGGATTCAGCGGGGAAGGAGGTCCGACCCCTTCAGCTGCCATGGTGCGGGCGCTGTGGACCCTCGGCACTCGTGGTACCTCTGAAGTTACTAGAGGAACCTCGGTCCGAACGTTCGAGCCCCTCCCTCTGGGAGTTGTTCGGATTGGGTAGGTCTCGAAGGGGCAGTGGTTCCCGATACCCGTGGGAAATCGGGTACGTCTCCGGACGGGGTTGAGGGAAACTATCAATATTCCCGGGTACTAACCTGCAGAGCTAGTAGAAGGTATGCTAGGTCGCCAGGCGGCCCCACCGAGGTCACATCCGTAGTCTTCACCTTTTGGTGTTAGCGCGCGTAAGTGGCGTATGCACTTCCATCCCGTCTTGTGTCCTTGGACCAGATGGGGGGGCCTTGTTAGTAACCCAGGTCTTGTCCTATGGAAAGCCCCATGGAGGACGCCGGGCACCCTCTGGGACAGCTCGGATACTTCCTGGTTGAAAGAGGCCCGGGTCTTGGTCCTACGGGTCCATAACTAATGGGAGTAGAACCTCTGGATTCAAAATGACAAGACCGATTGTTTTGTATCTACGGGCATCCCCGACAGGAAAGATGAGGCGAGAAGGGTCAGAGAGCGGCCGACCCAAAGGTACCATGAGAGTGCAGAGGGCACGGTCCGTACCGTTTATCAGCTTGAAACTCCCCGTCAGTCCAGTACAACCACCATCTCTCCTATCATGATACCGAAACAGTCCACTAGGCCGGCTCGGAGACCGGAGGCCGCCCCCAGAGCGAGGAATACTCCCGGCAAGCTTGTATAACCAACATCCCTCCTACCATGGCCCCGAAATGGTCCACTAGGTCGGAGGCTGCCTCCAAAGCGGAGAATACTCCCGGCAGGCTTGTATAACCAACATCCCTCCTACCATGGCCCCGAAATGGTCCACTAGGTCGGAGGCTGCCGCCAAAGCGGGGAATACTCCCGGCAAGCTTGTATAACCAACATCCCTCCTACCATGGCCCCGAAATGGTCCACTAGGTCGGAGGCCGCCGCCAAAGCGGGGAATACTCCCGGCAGGCTTATATAACCAACATCCCTCCTACCATAGCCCCGAAATGGTCCACTAGGTCGGAGGCCGCCGCCAAAGCGGGGAATACTCCCGGCAAGCTTGTATAACCAACATCCCTCCTACCATAGCCCCGAAATGGTCCACTAGGTCGGAGGCTGCCGCCAAAGCGGGGAATACTCCCGGCAAGCTTGTATAACCAACATCCCTCCTACCATAGCCCCGAAATGGTCCACTAGGTCGGAGGCTGCCGCCAAAGCGGGGAATACTCCCGGCAAGCTTGTATAACCAACATCCCTCCTACCATAGCCCTGAAATAGTCCACTAGGTCGGAGGCTGCCGCCAAAGCGGGGAATACTCCCGGCAGGCTTGTATAACCAACATCCCTCCTACCATGGCCCCGAAATGGTCCACTAGGTCGGAGGCCGCCGCCAAAGCGGGGAATACTCCCGGCAGGCTTGTATAACCAACATCCCTCCTACCATGGCCCCGAAATGGTCCACTAGGTCGGAGGCTGCCGCCAAAGCGGGGAATACTCCCGGCAGGCTTGTATAACCAACATCCCTCCTACCATGGCCCCGAAATGGTCCACTAGGTCGGAGGCCGCCGCCAAAGCGGGGAATACTCCCGGCAGGCTTGTATAACCAACATCCCTCCTACCATGGCCCCGAAATGGTCCACTAGGTCGGAGGCTGCCGCCAAAGCGGGGAATACTCCCGGCAAGCTTGCATAACCAACATCCCTCCTACCATAGCCCCGAAATGGTCCACTAGGTCGGAGGCTGCCGCCAAAGCGGGGAATACTCCCGGCAGGCTTGTATAACCAACATCCCTCCTACCATGGCCCCGAAATAGTCCACTAGGTCGGAGGCCGCCGCCAAAGCGGGGAATACTCCCGGCAGGCTTGTATAACCAACATCCCACCTACCATGTCCCCGAAATGGTCCACTAGGTCGGAGGCCGCCGCCAAAGCGGGGAATACTCCCGGCAGGCTTGTATAACCAACATCCCTCCTACCATAGCCCCGAAATGGTCCACTAGGTCAGAGGCCGCCGCCAAAGCCGGGAATACTCCCGGCAGGCTTGTATAACCAACATCCCTCCTACCATGGCCCCGAAATGGTCCACTAGGTCGGAGGCTGCCGCCAAAGCGGGGAATACTCCCGGCAGGCTTGTATAACCAACATCCCTCCTACCATAGCCCCGAAATGGTCCACTAGGTCGGAGGCCGCCGCCAAAGCGGGGAATACTCCCGGCAGGCTTGTATAACCAACATCCCACCTACCATGTCCCCGAAATGGTCCACTAGGTCGGAGGCTGCCGCCAAAGCGGGGAATACTCCCGGCAGGCTTGTATAACCAACATCCCTCCTACCATAGCCCCGAAATGGTCCACTAGGTCGGAGGCCGCCGCCAAAGCGGGGAATACTCCCGGCAAGCTTGTATAACCAACATCCCTCCTACCATAGCCCCGAAATGGTCCACTAGGTCGGAGGCCGCCGCCAAAGCGGGGAATACTCCCGGCAGGCTTGTATAACCAACATCCCACCTACCATGTCCCCGAAATGGTCCACTAGGTCGGAGGCTGCCGCCAAAGCGGGGAATACTCCCGGCAGGCTTGTATAACCAACATCCCTCCTACCATAGCCCCGAAATGGTCCACTAGGTCGGAGGCCGCCGCCAAAGCGGGGAATACTCCCGGCAAGCTTGTATAACCAACATCCCTCCTACCATGGCCCCGAAATGGTCCACTAGGTCGGAGGCTGCCGCCAAAGCGGGGAATACTCCCGGCAAGCTTGTATAACCAACATCCCTCCTACCATGGCCCCGAAGTGGTCCACTAGGTCGGAGGCTGCCGCCAAAGCGGGGAATACTCCCGGCAGGCTTGTATAACCAACATCCCTCCTACCATAGCCCCGAAATGGTCCACTAGGTCGGAGGCCGCCGCCAAAGCGGGGAATACTCCCGGCAAGCTTGTATAACCAACATCCCTCCTACCATGGCCCCGAAATGGTCCACTAGGTCGGAGGCTGCCGCCAAAGCGGGGAATACTCCCGGCAGGCTTGTATAACCAACATCCCTCCTACCATGGCCCCGAAATGGTCCACTAGGTCGGAGGCTGCCGCCAAAGCGGGGAATACTCCCGGCAGGCTTGTATAACCAACATCCCTCCTACCATAGCCCCGAAATGGTCCACTAGGTCGGAGGCCGCCGCCAAAGCGGGGAATACTCCCGGCAAGCTTGTATAACCAACATCCCTCCTACCATGGCCCCGAAATGGTCCACTAGGTCGGAGGCTGCCGCCAAAGCGGGGAATACTCCCGGCAGGCTTGTATAACCAACATCCCTCCTACCATGACCCTGAAATAGTCCACTAGGTCGGAGGCCACCGCCAAAGCGGGGAATACTCCCGGCAAGCTTGTATAACCAACATCCCTCCTACCATGGCCCCGAAATGGTCCACTAGGTCGGAGGCTGCCGCCAAAGCGGGGAATACTCCCGGCAAGCTTGTATAACCAACATCCCTCCTACCATGGCCCCGAAATGGTCCACTAGGTCGGAGGCTGCCGCCAAAGCGGGGAATACTCCCGGCAGGCTTGTATAACCAACATCCCTCCTACCATAGCCCCGAAATGGTCCACTAGGTCGGAGGCTGCCGCCAAAGCGGGGAATACTCCCGGCAAGCTTGTATAACCAACATCCCTCCTACCATAGCCCCGAAATGGTCCACTAGGTCGGAGGCCGCCGCCAAAGCGGGGAATACTCCCGGCAAGCTTGTATAACCAACATCCCTCCTACCATGGCCCCGAAATGGTCCACTAGGTCGGAGGCTGCCGCCAAAGCGGGGAATACTCCCGGCAAGCTTGTATAACCAACATCCCTCCTACCATAGCCCCGAAATGGTCCACTAGGTCGGAGGCCGCCGCCAAAGCGGGGAATACTCCCGGCAAGCTTGTATAACCAACATCCCTCCTACCATGGCCCCGAAATGGTCCACTAGGTCGGAGGCTGCCGCTAAAGCGGGGAATACTCCCGGCAGGCTTGTATAACCAACATCCCTCCTACCATGGCCCCGAAATGGTCCACTAGGTCGGAGGCCGCCGCCAAAGCGGGGAATACTCCCGGCAGGCTTGTATAACCAACATCCCTCCTACCATGGCCCCGAAATAGTCCACTAGGTCGGAGGCCGCCGCCAAAGCGGGGAATACTCCCGGCAAGCTTGTATAACCAACATCCCTCCTACCATGGCCCCGAAATGGTCCACTAGGTCGGAGGCTGCCGCCAAAGCGGGGAATACTCCCGGCAGGCTTGTATAACCAACATCCCACCTACCATGTCCCCGAAATGGTCCACTAGGTCGGAGGCCGCCGCCAAAGCGGGGAATACTCCCGGCAGGCTTGTATAACCAACATCCCTCCTACCATGGCCCCGAAATGGCCCACTAGGTCGGAGGCTGCCACCAAAGCGGGGAATACTCCAGACAGGCTTGTACTAACAGCAACCCTCCTACCATGACCCTGAAATAGTCCACTAGGTCGGAGGCCGCCGCCAAAGCGGGGAATACTCCCGGCAGGCTTGTATAACAAACATCCCTCCTACCATGGCCCTGAAATAGTCCACTAGGCCGGCTGGGAGACCGTAGACCGTCCTATCGGAGGACGAAGAATTTTACCCAGAGTATATCATCCTGCCATACAACGCCGAGACATCCGCCGACACTTTTACCCTGAAAGAAACCACCAGATGAGAGATGATTTTAAATGAGTGACAGGAAATTCGGGGGATGTAGCTAACCTGCCCAATATTCACTTGGAGACCCGGGAAAAAACCGAAGAAAAAAAACCATGGATCAGGTAGGTCAACCGCGGAGATCAAACCGGGGCCTCGAAACCGCTTGGCCGTCCCGCACGGTTTCTTACGGCTAATTGTTGATTTAAAATATTTTGGATTTGCCACTTACTAATGTGACCCCCGAATAAATTCATTGTGTGTCCCCGAATCTTTAAGCATTCCTCATTATACCTTTCATCAGCAACGAAAGATCTTCGCGAAGAAACCGATCACTTGCTTCTACCAGTTCACACTCATTTTCCAGCAACACAAAATATTTAAATGATAATTAACAAACTATTGCAGAAAATTCCAAGTACGAATGGGAAAGTGAACTCGTAAAATTTTAGGAAGAAGCTGTGAAATAGAAAAGCATTTCCTCTGCTTTACAATCATACAGAATGCCGCACGAAATCTCATACATCGAACATTGTTGACAACTTTTAATAACCAAACGTGTCAATATTTCTGAATTTGTATGCTCAGTGAGCGTGTAGTAAATGTGCAATGTGTCCACCTTGCTGACGTACCACCTCTCCGAGACGAACTGTGACGTTTCCGACCAACTCTACGACATATGTCTTCTGTTATTCCCTGGAAAAAGGTTGTGATAGCCGCTCGCGTGCGTCGTTTGTTGCGATAGATTTGTCTCCTTCAAATATATATCAGGGCTGTGTCCCGGCCAAATTGAACGCCCTGAAAACGTTCAGGATATCGGTGGGACATCACACAGAGCCCAAAATCTTGGTGCAGGTAACCCAGAATAACGTTTTCTGTATGTGGACGAGCTCCATCTTGCATAAACTTTTGAGTCTCCATTGGTAACCCTGTTGCATAAAGCTGCGGAAGAAAATTGTTCTGTAACATGTCCAAGTATCGCGCACTGTTAACTATACCGTTGACAAAGATTGACCCAATGAGTCCATGACTGGATATGACACCCCATACACTAACTTTCTCTCCATTTTTTTATTCAATCTCGTGTACAACACCAGGAGGTTCTCGTGCCCTATTAGCGCTACCGTAAACCTCATCAGAATACAATGTGTTATGACTCACTGCATCATCATTTCCAAGAACCGAAGTCGCGAACAGTAATTACCGCACATTGTCATGTTCCGTCAGCTTGTGCAACAATGTCATTTTGTATGGGAATAATTTCACGTAAGCATTAAGTATTCTTTAAAGCGAATGACGTGAGATGTCCATTTCGGCCGAAGCTCGTCTCGTGGATTTCCTGGGCCTTCGTGCCAAAGCCACTCTCACAGCCTCGATATTATCTGGAGTACGGATTGTGTTGACACGAGATCGCCTTTGCTCTAAAACATGGCCGTCAGTTTCAAATTGTGTGGTTAGTCTATACACTGTCTGTCTGCAGGGAGCCCACCTCGTACGAAAATGTCGTTGCGTCTCTGCTATGCTCTTCGTTTCCGCGTTTTGCTCTTGCGTCAACCGGCCTTTCTCCGCCATTTTACTAAACTGAAGCAGTGGAATCAGGCATGCGCGATATTGATAACACTCGGCAACAATGAAAATGTTTCGGGCCTAAAAATAGTGAATTTACATGTATTTTCATCTGCTGAATTCTAAAGTCACCATAAGAATGGTAGATTAGCTCTTGTTTTAAAGATAAAGTGACATTTAATATTTTAGAGTAAAGATTTTAAATTTGTTTTTTTTTTGGGGGGGGGGATCTGGCACACCTGTCAAATAACAAAACACAATCAGAGAGACATTTTAGAAATTAAGTAATGCAAAAGTTAAGGAAGGCATTTTTGTCGGGCCACAAATAAGAGAACTTGTAAAGGATCCTCCATTAGACTAAATTTTGGAGGGGAAAGAAATGGAAGCTTGGGAAGCCTTCAACGGTGTTCATGGATTTTTAGGCAAAAAAAGAGAGGACAAATACAAGCATTTGGTGACAGGGCTCCTGCAAAAATACCGTAACCTTGGATGCAACATGTCCCTTAAGATCCATTTTCTCCACTCCCACCTAGATTTTTTTCCTCCTAGTTGTGGAGCTGTTAGTGATGAACATGGGGAGAGATTCCATCAGGACATTTCTGTTATGGAACAAAGATATCAGCGCCGTTGGGATGAAGTAATGCTTGCGGATTACTGTTGGTCTTTGTATAGGGATTCTGCGGAACTCCATCACAAGAGGCAAGCTAAAAGACGACGAAGTCATAATCCTCTTCAGACAACACTATGCGAAGTATTTTTCCAGTAATTTAGAACTCTTAGCATGTAGTTACAAGTTTAAAAAATCAAATACACTTTCATTGTTGTCAGCATGTATGAAATTAAAATGTATCCTTTTCTCTCAATCCGTTAATATGTAATACTTCCACATTGTGTATATCATAGAAACTAGAGCTAATAAAAACATTCGTTGTCATATTTGTTTTTACAAACCCAAAATTCGTAGGAATTGCCTCATGAAGTGCTCGAAACGATCTTTTTTTTGCCCAGTTTAATCTGTTGAATCTTGCACGAACTATGGCTAATTCACGTCATTCCAGGGTTGCCAACCCGCAATTAACATATTTACTACACAATTTCAATGTATGATATTTCGTGCGCCACCCTGTAGCATTCTAAAAGTTTTCAGTGTCGCTCTGTAGGTATGTTACTTCGAGAAAGTAATAATAAAAAATCCGGTAAACCTAAGATATGAGAAAGTCGCGTTAGAGTACATTCCGTATTTATTCCGGGATCTTCGTATTACAGCTTTCTCTTTGCTTTTTTCTCTCTCGTTTCATAACGTAAACTAAATTAAGGGGAGGTTGTTCTTCATAGCAATAAACAGCAACATAATCCTTGAGAGGGCGGAGATGATACCAAAGGATTCTAATATAGCGTCGTGTAATCATTTCTGCTTCCTAGGATCCTTCAACTGCGCGGTAAGGGAGTTATTTATTGCTTCAGGTCGTCTCGTGTGTCATTAGGATCAGTCATAAAACACCACATCGCTTCCTCGCTTATCTTCCGCTGGCTAACACCACTGTACCTTACGTGTATGTAGGTACTTGAGAAACATGACGTAACACGAGGCTAACAATACAGGGTATATCAAAACTTGCGGAAAACATTTTTGCATATAGGAGATAAACAAATGTTATATGAACACACGTCCGGAAATTATTTCCATGGCAGTTCTTCCTTGATCCGTTTGAATCGCCAACCCACCTGCTTGTTTTATAATAACTTACATAGTTATGCTTTAAGCTCTATTATGTGTTTCAAATGGGGAAGAGTTCTCGCCTGTAGCAAATCAGATGCGTTAGAGCCTTCAGCGTTGCCACCTCGTTACCCCCACTCTTTTTATACTTCCCCTCTCACACACACACACAGACACACACACAGACACACACAGAGACACACAGACACACAGACACACACACACACACACACACACACACACACACACACACACACTTGCGAGTTTTCTTGGCGCTAGACATAAGGGAACGCAAACTGAATTTTCCAAAGTTTTATAATAATTCATATACCGGAGTAATGTATTTAAAAGGATTAATTCTTTAAGGATTAATTCCCCAATATAAATTTACATTAAAAATAATTCAGTTGTTTAAATCAAAATTGCAACATGGACTGCACATGTTTAAGTACATAATTAAAAAATAATTATATTTTATGAATTACGAGGGCTGTTCAATAAAGAATGATCATAATTCTCTTACGGTCATAATTTTTCGCGCTAAAATTAATCTTATTATATTCTGTTAGCTTAATATGAAGCAAACACGCCGTAGTAGTTTCATTGTTGGTATTCCTGTTTCCCGCCTGTGAGAACCAGTTAAGTTCACACATGTTCAGTATCGCCTACCGCTGCAATGGAGGTAACATGCAGTTAAAGTTTATGTTAGAGGAAGATCCGACTCGCCCAGCAAACAGCGTGTTTCCTGGGATCAAGAAAGCTCTCGTTAGTCCGGTCAAGCATCAATATCAAAGAGTACATAGGTGTGAGCATCTGTCAAGAACCAATAGTCAAATATTAAGGGTCGTTATATGGTACCTAACGCTCTTGCAGAGTTTTCCACCTCAATTCTTCCCTTCCCATTTACCGTACCTTCGGATCGTCAATTATTTCTGTATCTGAATATAGTCAGTCAGATTCTGTCACTCCAGTAAACATGATTATTACTGCCTACTTCAAAACATCTCTCCAGCAGTCGGCCAGCATGGCGGAGACCCTGGCGGACGATGAACAAGCGGTGGCCAAAGTTTTAGATTTCATTTTAAATTTACATTTTAGAATATACGACAACAATTTGGCACTTTAACCTTCTTAACCTCTTTATGATTTTAAGCTTTCTTTTAGTATCTGAGATACCGTTATGCGGGTTTTTATCTTGATTTTAACTGTCTCTTTTAGCGTTTTAGATCCTTTAACCCAATTGGCTTTAAAGGGCGCTGATGACCTTGTAGTTGAGCGCCCTTAAACCCAATTATCCATCCATTCTACTTCTAAATAGTTGCACACTACACTACCAGTCTGTGAAGAAAATCAGTCTCAGTGTTTGTTGATTTGTGACCCATATGATGACCGAGAGTGTATGTTCAAGCTAGCATATTGTGCGTCAACTACATCAGCTTCATTCATAACTCAGTTAACGCTGCATGTTAGATGATTACCTGTCATAATTGTTTTGCAGGTTTTCATTTAGGAAGTCCTGTGCGAAGCAATAGCGTTTCGACTCCTTTTATTACTCATCTAACAAAGTTAAACTCAACAACTTTTAATAATGGAAAGCTGAAAATGTGAAAGTATTGAGCTTTTTCTGAAAGTTCGATACCACCATGTATACAGAGTAACCAGATGTCATTCCTACACAAAATCTTTCGCTCAAATACGAACGTGAAAATAGAAGCGCAAGGTCAGAATTTACACTTTTGTCATAAAAAATTGAATGTTATTTAAGAGCAATATAGGAAATGATTAGATCAGTGGCCGCCGTTACGAAGGAGAATGGCGTCATATTATGCACTGACTGCGGACAACGCAGAAAGGATGTTAAGATATTCAGATGTAGTTAAACATGTGCACCGAGAAGGATGCCTCAGGCGGTTTTGTGTATGGCCCGCATTCGAGAGGTCCAGGTTCGATTACCGTGGCCGACCAACCTGACCCATAGGGTTTTTTCGGGGATTTTCCCGGGTTACCAGGTGAATGATGGTTAGGTTAATTACATCCCCCGAATTTCCTGTCCCTTCATTTTATCTCCATTATCATTTCATATCATCTCTTATGTGGTGGTCTCTTTTAGGGTAGAAGTGTTGGTGGGAGTCTCGGTGCTGTATGGCAGGATGATATGCTCCTGGTAAACAATTCCTCCACCAGTGGGAAGGTCCCGGCTGGCCTGGTGGGCCATTTCAGTACCACAGTAGGGTGGGATACCGGTTGTAATGGCTCCCGGGGAATTTCAATTGGTAAAATGTAGACACCCTGCCCCAGCAATGTCGTGACTTCTTCGGTCGGCTGCCCTTTGTCTCCTCTTGCCTCATCCTTCCTCCCGAGGGTGCCGCACTTGCGGGTTAGGTACAATACACCAAGTTGGCACCTCATGTCGAATCCCCTCTGAAACACAGACCAAGTCCAATACAGATGCAGTTACGATTTGTACCGTGGCGGCTCCTGTCTTTTTCATTTCCTTCTACTTCTTCTTCTTCTTCCCTTCCAAGGATTGGGAGTTAAAACCAGTTCTGCGTCCTCAGTCGTGTTCTATCTCGTCTTGCCTTTGGGATACAACAAAGCTCGCTTCGGTAACCTGCCAGAGGGCACTCCATTAACCTGTTCTTGTCAGTCTTCCTTAAGTGGACTATTTCTACTAAACTAGTCCCTTTCGTACATCGCTTTCTCGTATTATCTCTCCAGATATCACTAGTAACCTTCTCATTTCTCCACTTTTCATTTTTTATTCTCTTTTCTAAACCCATGTTTCACTACCATAAAATATTGATTTTAATATAATATTATGTAGTCCGAGTTTGGCCACCATCCTAGCGCCGTAAAATTGCACAACGTTGCATTTTACATGGTTCTTTTTAAATATCTTGAAAGAAAATTTATATATAAGTTTGAAAAAAACTCTTCCTAAACACAGTATCTAACTGGTTAGCGTAAATATATTCATTTGAGACATATACAAAGAGAAAAATGCTTAATGTAGTGTAAAGTGTTTTATTTTATATATATTTTAACCAAGTACCATTTAGTGTAAGGTTATGCTACTTTATTTCAAATTATATATTATTGATTGCATAAATGTTAAAATAATGTTATATATTTCTAATGTATTAAATAAACCTTTTCCTTATTTGGCATTAATGTTGGTTTCTATTTCAAAGATTGACATTTCACAAATATAAAAAATCCACGGCTTGATAACTATTTTGGTTCATAAACCACTTGTACTGCATTTATAACATCATACTTTAAACTGCATTGCAATTTTGCCAGCTCTGTAGGGTTTTTCTGGTATAATTTGCATAAAGACATGCACCAAATTTCCTATTTTGCTATCAAGTATAAAATTGTGTAGAAGACATTTCTCAAACAAAGGCTGACGCTTATTAATATCAAATGAATAACAACGAATAATGAAGATCTGTTATTACGAGGGCTGTTCAAAAACGAATGATCATAATTTTTTTCAGTCATTTTTTTTTGCACTAAAAATCAATCTTATTATATTCTGTTAGCTTAATGTAGTAGTTTCACTGTTGCTACTCCTGACTCCCACCTTTGAGAACCAGGCAAGTTCAGACATGTTCAGTATCGTCTACCGCTGCAATGGAGGTAACACGTGAAGAACAATATGCGGCTTTGAAATTCTGCTTTCATCTCAACAAATCCTTAGTTGAGGCCTATACAATGTTACAGGAGACCTATGGAGAGTCTGTTCCTCCCTACAGCACAGCTCAAAGATGGTTTAAAATATTTTAAAGAGGGGAAACAATCAATTTCAAAGGAAGCTGGGCCCGATGCTACAGTAACTCCTCTTACCGAAGAAAACATGAACACTGCTGCTGCCATTGTGAGAGAGGATTGACGAATTACCTTAAGATCACTTTCTGAAATACTGAACATTTATTTGGGTGCCACCCACACGTTGGTGACAGAAACATGACACGTGAGACGTTTTTGTGTGCGATGAGTTCCAAGACTGTTGATTCCCGAACAAAAGGACATTCGCATGCAGGTCTGCATGCAGTTAAAGTTGATGTTAGAGCAAGATCCTGAGTGTCTTTCAAACGTAATCCCTGCTGATGAAACTTGGCTACATCATTTTGATCCTGAGAACAAACAGCAAAGCTCAGTGTGGAAATCTTCATCACCAACCCCCAAAAAAGCAAAAGTGGTTGCTTCTGCTGGGAAAGTTATGGTCATGTCATTCTTTGATATTCATGGGATGGTTTATCAGCATGTTGTACCTGCACACACATCAGTAACTGGACAATACTACAGGGATGTCCTGAAAACATTGCAAGTCCATATCAGGCGCAAAAGACCACATTTCCGTGAAGCAGGCTAGATGCTGCACCACGATAATGCGCGGCCGCATATTGCCAATGTTGTTGCTGAATATCTTGCAAAAATCAACATGAAGTGCATCTCTCACCCTCCCTATAGTCCGGATTGAGCCTCATGTGACATTTTTCTATTCCACAACTTGAAGAAACGCCTTCGTGGGAGGCATTATCCATCATTAGAAGCAATGGTGTAGGCTGCGGTGGCAATTTTGAAGGATCTCTCAAAAATAGTTTCCAGCATGTCTTTGAAGACTGACAGAAACGCTGGGACAAGTATATCGTATTCAGGGGAGACTATTTTGAGAAGGAACATCAAAATTATGAGGATGAGTAAAGGTACGTTGTCAAACAAAAAATGTGCTCATTCTCTATTGAACAGCCCTCGTAATATTAAAACTAATATCAGCCAGTATTAAAAAAATAGTATTAATTTGTGAATACTCTATACTTTTGAAGTGAACAGCAACATAATTAAATTTGTTTGTTGAAATAGCAGATGCAGTTGTAAAGAATCAGAAGAAATGGCGGTGTAAAGCTGTGCCACTTATATCTGTTACAAATGGGATGGTGTTTGAGCGCTACTAGGTGAGCAACCAATCGGAGTCCTGTGGTGTTGTCGTATTGCATTCCTCTTAAGTGGAGTGTGACGAGCGGCAAACTAATCAATCTCTAAAAAATACTATCCGCGATAAGATAAAAATACATACTTTGCAAAAACTTATCCATAAAGGAGAGAGTAATGCATTTAACATAACCGTAAACACTCCATATCTTTAGCTCATGTAGTTTTACTAATAAAAATAAAGTATTATTATATAATAACAATGGATCGCGAAGTAAGCAATGTAATGGATATCATTATTGGTTGGAATGTATGACTGCACGTATATTTGTAATTACTCAGAACTGAAAAGTAAACGTTTGTCATGACATGATAGAAAATTACTTCGAATAAGCCAAGGTGTTTGTTAAATTTGAACGAGAGGAAATAATATACTTCCTACTGGCCTAACAGAACGTGTCTGGTCACATTGTATCTTTGTTTCTGAATGGTTCGTAATCTCTATTTATTCTAAAGAGTTCAACGCAGCATTATTCAGCTGTTCTTCCGTTTTAAAACAAGAGAAAGTATCAGCTGGAGGAGCCTGCAATTGAAATTAGACACGGGGTATTATAAACAAACTTCCCCCTTACTACAGCCAGAGCATTCCAGTTGACTTCATGTGGGCTCAAATTATGTTGCAAACAGAAATAATACTTTTAAACTGATTGAAGTTAAACGATTTACTCACGAATAAATTGACAAGGAACACAACAAGACTGGGAAAACTGCGTGAGACATCAGACAAACTACAAGACGACTTTTGGAAAGAAGTAGCACGTAACGACTTCAAGTTGTTCTTGAGAAGCAAGCCAGGCTAAAAGACGATTAGAAATCGATGTTTCGGGAGTGTACGTCTCTCCCATCATCAGGATATTTATTAAATGTTATAACCATAAATGAATTACTAGATATAACAAATATTAACAAAGACAAAACACTATCAATATCCGCATTACAGAACAAAAGACTGTTTTCAGTAAATTAAATGCCAGGTCAGGAGATGGCGTGGGTATAGAAAATTAACTGGGTCAAAGAAACGTAACTGCTTAACTTCACTACAAAGCGGTATAGATCTGTGCTTCTTAAGTCGACGGATTTCCAATTTTAAGGTCAGTTTCCGAGAGGAGCACGCTTAATCGTGATGCTGGATTTCAGTTCAGCTCCTCTTGGAAACCTTAATAATCGCGTTAAGTATTTACGTTTCTTTGACAATTTTCTATACTCACGCCATCTCCTGACCTGGCATTTAATTTACTGAAAACAGTCTTTTGTTCTGTAATGCGGATATTGATAGTGTTTTGTCTTTGATTTATATTTGTGTTATATTCAGTGCTTCATTTGTGGTCATAACATTTAATAGATATCCTGATGATGGGAGAGATGTATTCTCCCGAAACGTCAATTTCTAATCGTCTTTTCACCTGGCTTGCTTCCCGAGTAGAAATTGAACATATTCGTCGCCAGGAAAACTTCAGGTTTCATTTAAAACAGCAGCTTCTTTTTTAAGATGAAGATTTGTAAACCACGTCACAGAACCCAAATACTTAAAATGTATTCTCGGGTTATGTACAAATTCAAACGCGGTGAGGGATAAAAGAATTTTAAATTATCCACGGAGCTATACAGGCTCAAAGTAAATTTACACTCGTCAAATCAAAAGACAATAAAAATTCCATTTACAAACAAACGAAAGAACCACTTCTCTAAATGTCATCAGGAGAATATACAGAATGCTGTTTTGTAAAATGTTTTCACTATTTGGTATACGATACCATTACGTTATATACAGTGCGATCCAGATAAACCTGAACCATTTCAATAAGCCATAACTTTTGGACCAATAATGGGTTGGGAGAATATAATACACAATTGGGAGATGACACTACACTATTTACATCTCAGAGAAAATGTTGGAAGTGTCCTCCACCAGCATCTATACATGTTTGCACTAGTCTTACCATATTCTCTGAACTTTTACGGAGACTATCCTCGCCAATGTTACTTATTTCGGTTCCCATGGATACCTTTATAACATCAATTGTCCGTGGCCTATTCTTGTAAACTCTATTTTTAGATACCCCCAAAAGAAATAATCCGGTTAGATTAGGTCAGGGGATCTGGGGGATACAGACCTCTTGAGATTATTCGATTATCAAAGAAACTGGTTACAAGTTCCATGGTGTCACTAGATGTATGGCACATTGCTCCATCTTGCTGGAAATAACCTTCTCTCAATTCGATATCATCTCCGTAAAACTTCAGAGAATATAGTGAGACGAGTACAAACATGTATAGATACTGGTGGAGGACACTTCCAACTTTTTCTCTGATATGTAAATAGTGTAGTGTAATCTCCCAATTGTGTATTACGAGGTCTGTTCAATAAAGAATGATCACAATTTTTTGACAACGTACGTTTACTCGTTCTCATAATTTTGATTGTCCTTCTCAAAATAGTCTCCCCTGAATGCGATGCACTTGTCCCAGCGTTTCTGCCAGTCTTCAAAGACAAGCTGGAAACTGTTTTTGAGAGATCCTTCAAAATCGCCTCCGCAGCCTTCACCACTACTTCTGATGATGGATAATGCCTCCCACAAAGGTGTTTCTTCAGGTTAGGGGATAGAAAAAAGTCACACGAGGCTAAATCCGGACTATGGGGAGGGTGAGGGATGCACTTCACGTTGATTTTTGAAAGATATTCAGCAACAACATTGGCAATACGCGGCCACGCATTATCATGGTGCAGCATCCAGCCTACTTCACGGAAATGTGGTCTTTTACGCCTGATATGGACTTGCAATGTTTTCAGGACATCCCTGTAGTATTGTGCAGTTACTGATGTGTGTGCAGGTACAACATGCTGATAAGCCATTCCATGAATATCAAAGAATGAGATGACCATAACTTTCCCAGCAGAAGCAACCACTTTTGCTTTTTGGGGGGTTGGTGATGAAGATTTCCACACCGAGCTTTGTTGTTTGCTCTCATGATCAAAATGATGTAGCCAAGTCTCATCAGCAGTGATTACGTTTGGAAGAAACTCCCGATCTTCCTCTAACATCAACTTTAACTGCATGTTACCTCCATTGCAGCGGTAGGCGATACTGAACATGTCTGAACTTGCCTGGTTCTCTCAGGCGTGAGCCAGGAGTAATAACAGTTTAACTACTACGGCGTGTTTGTTTCACATTAAGCTAACAATATAATAACATTGAATTTTAGTGCTAAAAATTATGACAGTTAAAGAATTATGATCATTCTTTATTGAACAGCCCTCGTATTTTCTCCCAAAGTTACACGTGTGTCATATTAGTTCAAAAGTTATGGCACTATATAATTGGCATTTTGTTTGCTGTGCAATAAAGTCCAATTTTTAGTTATTTTATAAGAGCTCAACAGCTTGCTGTAGCCCCTACAGATAGTTTGTGATTCATATGTTGCCGAGATGAATGAGTCCCGCCACTGCTACCCCATCGTCGTTTGTGGTGACCTCTTAAGTTAGTGCCCGCACTATTTCCTTGCTCCCGGGCTAACCGGCCCTGAGTGATTACGTCACAGGGCAAGCTACCAACGGTGACTGTAATAGATGATACAACATTTCGTGAACTACAAGCATCGAGATAATGTAAATACCTTACACGTACATATAATCATTAAATCATACTGTCTAAAATATCCAAATTAAAATTAAATAACTTAATTTAAAAAGAAACATCTCTTGAGTTGCACTCTGACTTTCTTTACCTTTAAGCAAACCATTTCCACGAACACTTATTCCTCTGCTTCCTGAAAATCGAGATAATCATTACGTTATTGCTAATTTTCTTATAGACATATTCCGTTCTGCCTGCCAGCCAATTACTAATTAAAACAAATGACTACTTATTTGAAATTAAAAAGAATGTGCGTGTTTGGAAATTCAAACCAATATCAAGGAATATCTAGATATTGATCAAGCTACAGCAAAGTTCGCCTCTAACGAGCTCTGCAATTTTTGTGCCGTAAGGTGTTGTCCATCTCTTATCAGTTACTAGTTATGCCGAAGTCATTCATAATGAACATCACTTCCGAGGTTATTCTCAGAGAATTCAAGACAAACGAGGACTGTTCAATAAAGAATGATCATAATCTTTACGGTCATAATTTTTCGCACTAAAATTAAACCTTATTACATTCTGTTAGCTTAATGAGAAACAAACACGACGTAGTAGTTTCATTGTTGGTACTCCTGGTTCTCGCCTGTGAGAACCAGGCAAGTTCAGACATGTTCAGTATCGACTACCGCTGCAATGGAGGTAACACGCGAGGAACAATATGCAGCTTCGAAATTCTACTTTCGTCTCAACAAATCTTCAGTTGAGGCCTATACAATGTTACAGGAGGCCTATGGAGAGTCTCTTCTTCCCTACAGCACAGCTGGAAAGTGGTTTAAAATGTTTAAAGAGGGGAGATAATCAATTTCAAAGGAAGGTCGACCCGGAAGAAAACAACACTTCTGCTGCCATTCTGAGAGGATCGACGAATTACCTTAACATCACTTTCTGAAATACTGAACATTTCTTCGGGTGCCACCCACAACTTGGTGAGAGAAACATTACACATGAGACATGTTTGTGCGCGATGGACTCCAAGGCTGTTGATTCCCGAACACAGGACATTCGCATTCAGGTCTGCATGCAGTTAAAGTTGATGCTAGAGGAAGATCCGGAGTTTCTTTCAAACTTAATCATTGCTGATGAAACTTGGCTACATCATTTTGATCCTGAGAGTAAACAGCAAAGCTCAGTGTCGAAATCTCCTTCATCACCAATCCCCAAAAAAGCAAATGTGGTTGCTTCTGCTGAGAAAGTGTGGTCATTTCATTCTTTGATATTCATGGAATGGTTTATCAGCATGTTGTACCTGCACACACATCAATAACTGGACAATACTACAGGGATGTCCTGAAAACAGTGCAAGTCCATATCAGGCGCAAAAGACCACATTTCCATGAAGCAGGCTGGACGCTGCACCACGATAGTGTGCGGCCGCATATTGCCAATGTTGTTGCTGAATATCTTGCAAGAATCAACGTGAAGTGCATCCCTCACCCTCCCTATAGTCCGGATTTAGCCCCATGTGACTTTTTTCTATTCCCTAACTTGAAGAAACGCCTTCATGGGAGGCATTATCCATCATCAGAAGCAGTGGTGAAGGCTGCGGAGGCCATTTTAAAGGATCTCTTAAAAATGGTTTCCAGCATGTCTTTGAAGTCTGGCAAAAACACTGGGACAAGTGTATCGCATTCAGGGGAGACTATTTTGATAAGGAAGATTAAAAGTTTTGAGGATGAGTAAAGGTAAGTTGTAAGAAATATTGTTATTCTTTATTGAACAGCCCTCGTACATTTTAGTTTTTATGAAACCGAGCGTGATGCCTCAGGCGGCCTGTGTTAGAGAGGTCTGGGTTCCACTCCCGTGGCCGACCTAACGGACCCAAGAGTTTCTTCGGGGTTTTCCCGGGTAGGTTAATTACATTCCCCGAATTTCCTGTCTCCCCATTTCAACTCACATCTGGTAATCTCTTTCAGGATAGAAGTGTCGGCGGGAGTCTTGCGCTGCATGACAGGATGATATGCTTCTGATAAACCTTCCTCCTCCATTAGCAGGTCTCCGGTCTCCAGGCGGGCCAAGTAGTCCATTTCAGGACCACGTTGGGTGGGTTATCGGTTGCCTGCCGGGGAGTTTACAACTGGTAGTTCAGAGAACCTGCCCTCTGCACTATCGTGGCTCCTTATAACGGTCACCCTCTGTCTCCTCCCGCCTCATCCTTCCTCCCGAGAATGTCCCATTTGGGGGCACAGGTACAATATATCATGTTTGGACCACCCGCCGAGTCCCCTCTATAGCGCAGTCCAGTCCAGTTATTGTTTTCACACCTAGACATGTACACACACGCGCAGCCCCCTCCAACATACAGATCCTTTTCTAAATGTTTCTTTTTTCATTCAGGAAGGCTGAAAAAGTGAGTTTAGGGTGAAATTTCGATATAGAATTTTAGGGTGCGATGTAACACTTCCTACTTCTTCTAATTACTTAAATAAGCAGTGAAGAATGTAATTAAAATTACGACATCCTCTTCATTGTGAACGAAATATGTCCAATTTGTATTCGTGATAAATAAAACAAACTAATAACAGACTAATACCCAGAAGGGATAGCATAGCAGATTTTCTTATGGAGGGGATTCAGCACTGCCGCCAGTCTCTTTATCTATGGTACCCATGCCCCTAAGTTGGAGATTTCAGAGAGAAGGATGAGGTGAGAAGAGACAAGGTGGTCCTCCAAGGAATCACGACAGTACAGAGGGCAGGGTCCTTACACTTTACGAGCTGTAAACTCCTCGGCAGGCCAGAACAACAGGTATCCCACCCACCGTGGTCCTGGAACAGCCCACCAGGTCGGCCAGGAGCCCGTCATACGGGAGGAGCAAGTGCTTACCAGGAGAATATGATCCTGCCATGCAGCTCCGAGACTACAGCCGGAAAAAATTAAATGTGTCGTGTTTAGTGCCCACTTTTACTACATGTGGCACCGCAGGCGGTGACATTGATGATACATGAGATGAAGATGGAGCACCGGTCAAATAAGGGGTAAACCGGAGATCTCGGAGAAAACCCGTCCCAGCGCCGTGTTGTCCACGACAAATCTCACTTTGCGGTCGCCTGGGATCGAACCCAGGCCTTGGTGAGATTCAAGCGGTCTATCCATTCTGCCACGGCGCGACCTCTCCCGCCGACTCTTCTGCCCTAAAAGAGACCACCAGATGAGAGATGATGTAAAATGATAATGGAGATGAAATGGAGAGACAGGAAACTCGGGGAATGCAACTAACCTACCCAACATTCGCCTAGTGACCCGGGAAAACCCCGAAAAACGCCATGGGTCAGTTAGGCCGGCCACGGGAATCGAAACCGGACCTCACGAATGCGGGCAACAGACCAAACTTTCTGAGCTATCCCGCTCGGTACCCTGAAAGGATAAACCTTATTAAAGTATTCAATCTATGACTAATACATTTTTGATCTCCCTTGTTGCTAGTCCGAATGTTTCAAGAACTTTATATTTTCTAAATACAGTGCGATCCATATAAACCTGAACCATTTCAATACGGCATAATTTCTCTTTGAAAGCTCAAAGAATGTAGAAATTTATTTTAATGATCTCAGTGGCTCTGGGAGAATTGACAACACTGAAAATTGTTGACAGCTCACAGTCTCAAATGTCCCATTTTCTTTGATTCGACTGTAGACACTGAAGTTTATATAGGTATCTTCAATAAATTTGTCGAGCAGCTGAATGATATGGAATTGAGAGAAGGTTATTTCCAGCAATATGGAGCAACGTGCTATACATCTAATGACACAATGGAACTCGTAAGCGGTTTCTTTGTTAACCGAATAATCTCATAAGCTCTGTGGCCCCCCAGATCGCCTGACATAAGCTCACCGGAGTTTTTCTTGTCGGGGTATCTAAAAATAGAGTGTACAAGAATAGACCACGGACAATTGATGTTCTCAAGGAATCCATTCGAACCGAAATAAATAACATTAGCGAGGATACTCTCCGTAAAACATCAGAGAATATGGTGAGACGAGTGTAAACATGTATAGATGCTGGTGGAGGACACTTCCAACATTTTCTCTGAGATGTAAATAGTGTAATGTAATCTCCCAATTCTGTATTATATTCTTCCAAGATTGTACGCGTGTCCTATTATTCGTTCAAAGGTTATGGCCTATTGAAGTGGTTCAGGTTTATATGGATCGCAATATAGTACTGCGTTAAGACATATCGGACGGTGAATGAGATGGGTGAAATGATGATCAAATGAGTTCGGGGTCCATAGAGCTTAGAGCTACCCCGCATTCATTTTTCAGGGTAAGGGAAAACCCCGGAGAAAACTTTATCTAGTAACTCACTCTGACCAAGATTTGAACTCGGGACCTCTTGAACGTGAGGGATACACGCTACCATCCACGCAACCGAGGCGGGCTAGTACTGCTTGTTTTCTATATTTCACACTAAGAGAATGAAATTTCAAAGCGAGAGTATACAGACCCACATTTTAAAAATGCGATTATTACTTCAAGCTCCTAAATCTCTTACGTATAATGAAAAGTATTATGAAACTATTTCTGTAAATATTGTCACCGATCACATTTTTTGTGTTGGAGCCGCGACAAGCCAGTGTGAGGCGCATGCGCGGGAAAGAAAGAGACAGAGTGGCACGCCGGCAATAAAGAAAGAGACAGATAGTGGCACGAGGGCAGTGAAGAAAGAGAAAGATGTCTGGATTGTTCCGTGTTCTCTCTCTCTGTCTCTGTCTCTCTCTCACTGCATAGCGATTGTTATCGAGAAATGTACCGCATTCTAGAACAATGACTGGAGGTATAAAAACCCCGCAAAGTGTTAAAGAGTGGTCAGTTGTTAATTCAATTGTTAGTTGTGTGTTCTGCAAGTTGTGTGATGATTATTGCGACAGTGGACATTTGAAGTGTGCCGCAGTGATTTCTTTTGTTTGTTTACGTGCAGCGGGGCGAACAAGACGACCTTGAAGACTGCTTTTGTGTATGTCATGTCTTTTTACTGCTGCAAGGGTTGTACAAATTTAGTGTTTACTGCAATAAAGAACATTTTAAATTTCTGCAAACTAGACTTGGTTCTGAAAACCCATGAAGTCACAAGATTGATCTCTATCAACATTAAGCAGAAAAATGGGCGTCCTTAGAAATATTCTCAAGGAGATACCTTACAAGTGGTTGGAGAATGGCATGTTTGTCTGTTCGCCGCCAATGATCGTTCCGTGTTGTGGTGAGTTAGGTTAACGTCACCGTCGTTGCCAGGGGCCTGGTCCTGTCCTTCCTTGTACGTTACTCTGTATGGTTCTCTTCATTGGCAAGTTTCCTGGCACCTTACGTGTAATGTAATTGTAATCTTTTCTTCCTGCTCGATCTATTCTGTGAGAGTTCTCTTTATGGTCATATTTCTTGCAACTTAATACAGTGTTTGAACACAATTAAACCATTTCATTTGTAATAAATACACTCTCTTAAAAGTAAACGATTAGAAATGTCAAAAAAACTGTCATTCATCTTCTCTCTTCCATACACATACACACATATTTACAAAACATAATTATTCCAAATCGTCGAAGTTGTCAACAAAATATTCATCTATACTGTAATAGGCTCTGCTTAACAAGAATTTAGTCAGTTTAGATTTAAACTTAGCAGCTGACAGTACTTTTTAGGTTTTCCGGAAGCTTATTAAGTATTTTTGGACCAAAGTATTGGGCCTTGTGTTCAAAAAGTTTTAGCCTGTGATCTATAACTATATAGTTATTCTTTCCCCTTGTTTCATGTGTATGGGCATCAGAATTTGTGGAGGTTATATTCCTGTAATGTACAAAAAGTATTGTTCGCAGAATAAATATGAAGGGAAGAGTAAGTATGTTTAATTTTTTAAAATACGGCCTGTATGAACTCGTACGTGTTATTTTTTGCCAGGTATGTGATAGCTCTTATCCGTAGGAAAAAAATTCTGTTAAAGTTTAATTTGGAAGTGTGTTCCTACAGCTCGATGCCATAAGAAATGTTGCAAAATATACTAACTTACTAGTATCTACTGAGAGAAATTCTTCAAGATTATAATCTGTAGATCCCATTATTTGTATTTAGTTGTTTAACATGCATTAAACAAGATTCTTTATGAACAGTACAAACTTTTCATGAACGTCTGAACTTGTTAACTACAAAATATGTAAATACTTTGAAGTGCAGTACGTTGCCTAACGCCTCTGTGTTCAAAGTTCACTTTACTGCATAGCGCTTCGTCGCACGTGTTAATAGGAGGGTAAAAATACAGCCAAAATGGGCTTGAGCCTGTCAACCAGACTGCCAACCTCACGCCCACATACGCGATCATCCAACCGATACGGGGAAGAGATGTGGTCAGCATCTCGGCATCCCCCAGCCGGGACGTTGGCTTTCTTAACCAGGGTTCGCTACCTATCATAGCTCCTCAATCTCCTCACGATACTGAGTGGGCACCGATTCTATACCCTGCACCACCAGGAGTGGGATCGATCCCAGGCACGTTCCGTGGCAGGGAACGAAAGCACAGAGCTCTAGTCCACTAAGCCATGGCACTTTACGGTATTTAACGTTTTATGATTAACATAATAGTGAATAATGATTGGTATAATCTAATCACCCCATTCTAAAATCCGAGTTACGTCCAGAAAGTAAGTTCTGTTTGGTAATAAAGTTAAATTGTGTACAGATACAGAAAAATTATTTATTGCACAAAATTCTACAACTATTAAACTACTTTTCCACATAACTGCCGAAATTTTGCAGGCATTTGTCATAGCGAGGCACAAGGTTGTGTACACCTTCTTCATATAAGTTTGACGCCTGTGTATTCAGTTGGAAACATTTTCTTTCAGCTCTTAGTCATTGTTGAAGTGTTGACCGCCAAGGAAAGATTTGAGATGAAAAAACAGATGAAAGTCGCCAGGAGCGAGGTCGTCAGGGGTGTCGTAAGAAACCCAAGTTTCATCTCCTGTGACTATGTGTGTCAGAAATTCTTGGCCGCCTTCATCATAACGGATCAAAAACTGAAGTGCACTACCCATCCGTTTTGTTTTGAGTTGCTCAGTAAGAATCTTTGGCACTAAACGTGAGCAAAGTTTACCAAATTTCAGTTTTTCTGTAACAATTTCATTAACTAGTGATTGTGACATTTGGAGAAATTCCATAGCGAGAGCACCAATTGTAAACTTGCGGTTTTGCTTAATCTTGTCATCAATCGCGTGAACCAGTTCTTCTGTAACCAAAGTTGGACGCCCACTTCGGTCTTCATCGTGCACTTCACTACGTCCTTCATTCAACGTAGTCGGACCCATCTTCTCACCATTGTATCACTCATCGCATTTTGTCCGTAAACATCGCAAATTTGCCAATAAATTTCAATTGGTTTCACTTTTCTAGCATTCAGAAAACGAATCACAGATCTGATTTCACAAGTGGCAGGATTTTCAATCAACATCGACATTGTACACAAGCACAACAAAGCGTACGTGGCTGACAGCGATCTCACAATGGCGCACGTTTCTTCTCCTTGATACAGAGCGTCTAACGCGCATGTGCGGAACTGCGATCGCAGCGTTGCAGCGGAGATAAATTGAAACAGAACTTACTTTCTGAACGCCCCTGATGTTTAGAAAGCGTTTACTGTCTTAAAACTAATTTTGTGCCCTGGTATATTTGCTAAGCTAAACCCAAAATGAGCAACATCCCTTGATATGCATAAATAGCACTGAAATATTGGGGAATGTTATACTTCTATACTCCTTCAAAAACTTGAACATTGTCCAAATTCTGAAAAAAGAAGGTATAATTTGCAAGTGTGTTTACTGCGTAACGAATTATCCCGATGGCTCAGTAACTAATGAAAAGTATCTTACTGGTAGAATACGGTGGTCTAAAGGGGACTGATGGGAGGTCCCAAATATAGTATTGCATTTGAGATGACTATGCGCGATAGCGAGAAAGGGGTCCCTAACAATTCCAGGACCATACGAATTCTGTTGCCGACGATATCCACGGAAACGAAACTCCTAGTAAAGGACACCACTAGAGCATTCAAGGGCTCATTGACGCAAAATTCGATTTGTATATACCTCTCACTTCGATGTTGGGTTTTTTGAAGGGTTGTTCATCGCGCTCTCTAGGAAGCTCCAGGCTGAAACTGATCGGAACTTCCACGCGACTACCCTGTGGTTCCTACACTACTTCGCTTCTTGCACAATGGATCTATGCAGGTCTGAATATGCGAGGTGTTCCCCTTTGTTGTATAACAAGTAAAGAATAAGCAGAGCAATAGACAGACTGTACGCGATCGTCTACGTCTTAGTCTAAATTTAATGTTTGCAATGTGCCAGATCTGTTGGTACAACTGTCCTAGAAGTAGATAGACCAACTTACAAACAGAACCTTGAAGGATCATCAGCTTCTACGTCTCTAATATTCAAAAACCTTATTTCCCTAACTACTTCATTTAATCCAGATCAAATTTCGTACTGTTGGGTATATTAGTACTCCTAGTAGGCTCAAGTGATAGTTAACTCTGTGTGTATCCCAATTGCATGTCCACTGTTACACAAGCGCTGTTCTTCTATATACTTCTAGTTGGCCGATATAAACGACTACAAAAATACCTATTACATATTTTCTTGTAGGGTGAGTGGAAAATGGCAAATGTAGCGATAGTCTAATCGTTTAACAGCTGGTCGCTACGCGGTGACTTTGAAGTTTAGTTCTATTTGTCTAACCAGGAGAAAATTAAAGAAAGAAGAAACAAAGATAAATAAAGGAAAAGAAAAACAAAGAGAAAGAAAGAGGGAAAATAAAAAGAGA